>JAJONR010001123.1:0-115124 GCA_029582245.1 Solanum etuberosum | reverse complement strand
TTTAAAAGACTTAAGTTGCCTATTTTATGGCGAGTTGAATATATTATTTTTATTCAGTTTTTAAGCTTTTGTATGCTTGAGTTAGTCTTCCGCTTGTAGTCAGCCAGGATGAGGGTTCGCTTGGGGACCAGCAATGGTTTTCGAGTGCCGTCCACATCCAGGGTGTAGGCTCGGGTCGTGACAGAAAGAACTTCAATTTAGTAGGTCATGGGGCACCTAACTTATTATGTGCTAAAAGATATGGTCAAATGATGTTGACCCAAGAAAAGAAATCTCACAGTGAATTTCAATCGATATGAAAGCTTTCAACTCAACCTTATGCTAGGGGATTCTAGTGACCTTAACACCTAAGAAAATTAGACTCAGTCGGTAAAATCTTATCCACAAATGAAGGATGGTTTGAGTTTTAACTTAGAAATTTTTGAGGTGTTACAATGTCTCCCCCTTGAAATCATTAATCATCGAATGATGGTTATACTGAGAATGGAAAGGGGTTACTCTTACTATCTCTCTAACTTCTGAAATTGCCTACTAATATAGGCGAAACTGATTTCTACAAAGAGTTTGGAACTGTCAATGACATTTAAGTCAAGAATGATATGAGTTTGAACGTAGTCACGCTCTATCTGAAGTTATCTTTACCTGAAACAAAGGTATCTATGTATGAAGTAAGAATAGGAATACTATGTCTTAAACGATAGACTGGTAGCTTTCAAGTTTAGCAACACATGTAATCCTGCTCTTTAGGAATACTACTCATCATCACCATCATTACCATGACAAGGTATAGGATCGCCCTTGCAACGTAGGCGAAATGTTGTATCATTGCTAGGCTCATAGTAATGGTTGTCGGTTAGAGAAACTCCTCTCAGGTAAAGTATAATTTTTTTGTTAATATTGTTTCTATTGCCTATATTGTTGTGAAGTTAAATGATTGTTACTTCATGTTCATGTATTGATTCAGTTGAGTGCCTTCAGTATTTTAGTTCAATCATCTACTCTTTCAGTTCTCCTTGCATACTCGTACATTCAATGTGATGATGTCATTCGACCTGCATCCTTTTATGATGTAGATACAGGTGTTCAGGATTATCAACAGGCGCTTCGTTGAGGTCATTCTACACTCCAGTTAGCTTTTGGGTGAGCCTCCTTATATTTTGGAGGACCTCGCATTTACTTTCTGTTTAGTAGTTTTGAGATGTCGTGAGTCTTGTCCCGATATCATTCTTTATTAGTAGAGGCTTCATAGATAGTTATAGTTGAGGAGTCTTTCAATATTTAATTTCTTTTGAGTTGTTTTACAAACCTTAAATATTGCTATTGAGTAGAAGTTGAGTATTTGAGTATAATGAATTTAATTAAGTTTTAAGTCTATTATTGCTCGAATTATTTCCCGGTTGTAGTAAGCCAGGATGAGGGTTAGCTTGGGGACCAACAATGGTTCTTGAGTGGTGGCCACATTCAAGGTGTAGGCTCGGGTCGTGACAAACTTGGTATCAGAGCAAAAAGTTCAAATGTCCTAGGATGTCTTTGAAGCCGTGTCATTAGGATGTTATTGGTTGTGAGGGCCTCACTTCTATAAATGAGGGACTATAGACATTTAAGAAAAGTTTCCCATCTTTCATACACTAAATCATGCAATAGAACTGTGTCATAAGTAACTTATTCTAATTCGTGTGTTTCTCAAATCCATTCGACTATCCCTCATACTTAAGGTAGTTCAAAAGCAAAGCCCAAATGCTTATCGATTAGTTACTCTCAGCAAAAATCTTGAGAAAGTCATGAAACTGCAGAGGGGCTTGAGAGAAGCCCGTGAGTGAGCTTAAGTGTTCTGATTCGAAAGAATGCACTCTTATTTATGTGAATCGTGTGTTCGAGCTAAAAGCGAGATTCTTTTCTCTAAGATTTATTCAGATGAGACCCTTATGAAATATGTGTTTTCTAGAATGCTTGGGTAGTAATTTTCACCCGAAAGATGGTATGAGTTATGATGTTATGATCCACGATAATGCTCAACTACACTTCATCCGATTCTAAGTGTAGGCGGTCACAATAAAGTATTAACCCAACTAAGAGTTGGGGTTGATCCCACATGGAGTGATACGGTAAAGAATTCAATTACGAAGTGAAAGAAGTGTTATCATCGTTTGTAGAAGTAGACATTTTTGAAACAATATAAGTAAATGACAAGGGGTTGACAATTAATGTCAAACGGGGGGATTAGAGTGAACAATTAACAACTAGGAACGATCGGGAGTAAACAAGTAGAGAAGGATCCTTGGGAGTGTGATCTATTGAACGCCAATTTCGCTAGATGGGTGATTATTATTTACTAAAACTCGTTGAACTTCAGTGGGTAGGCTAGGCCTTAGGTGTGACAACTATTTCTCAATCAACTATCACGAATCAAGCGAGTTCTCTCGAACCTCGACAAGCCCAACACATGTAAACAACACTAACACCCATAAGCTAATTGAAACATTAAATCACAAAATCACACCTCTGAGAATAGGGGTTTTAGTAAAACATCATAAAAGCAAGAAATTATAACCGACTATGTTTTCCATCATCTTGGGTAACAAATCACAAGTCTTCAAATGCTCCAATTAAAGCTAGAATTCAAAACCAACCCTAAATCCATACTCAAAAAGACTAAAAACAGTGTTTAGAATGTTGAGGATAAAAAACCCAGGACTAGATTATGAGGGGACTCCTTTTCTTCTTTTCAAAATTCAATTTATACGTTCTCATATTTTCAACTTCGGAACCACTCGGCGAAATAAGTCGGGCTTCATCGACTAGGTCGGCGACTCTCCGAGTGCTCCTTTCCATCGCCTTTCTTGGCTTGGCTTTTCACCACTTCCCTTCTATGATTTTAGGCGACCAAAACTTCCATTGCTGATCGGCGCTTCACAGAAACACCAATCTCCTCACCGAGTTGGCTTTGTCCAAGGGCTGGCCTGCTGGAACTTTTGGCGAGCTAAATGTCCACTCGGCGATTCCCCGAGTAGCTTTGGCAATTATTAGCCTTGTTTTTCTTCAGCTTTTTCAGCTTTTTCGCTCTATTTTGCCCGGTAGTGTCCTTGACTTGCTCTTTTGCCTTCCTTGCTGCAAATTAGCATTTTAACATCAGTTTAGAGCATAAAACAGGCATTGAGGACACTAAAACTCTGAATATTAAGCCCTAAATTTGTCAAAATCCCGGACTCATCAACACCCCCAACTTAAACTTTTTCTTGTCCTCAAGTAAAACACAAGATCAATCAGTTCAACAGAGATGTCTACAAATAGTGCTACTCAAGACTCAACATGAATGCACATGAGGTTCAATCCACCCATGCAATGTTCGATTGTGCACTACAAGGTTCAAACTGTTACTAGCCATCATCAAATAGAACTTAAGCTCACAATTCTTGCTTCAATTGTGAATTCAAGCTCAACAAAAGTATTCGAATGCCCTCACATCAAGAATAATTCCATGCCCACACAAAGCTCATCAAAATTTAAGAATTAGGGAATCAAAATCAACTCTCGCACTCCCAAAGATAAACACATACATGATTCTACCCATAGGCTTGCCCGTATTTTTCAATCAACATGACATTAAGCTCAATCAAGATCACTAAGGTCTTCACGGCTTGTAACGGGGATGAGGGTAAAGGTATGATCATTTTGGCTTAGTGACTTCTACCTTCATGAAGCATGGCTTGCATTTAACTTTTTCTCCTTTTCTTTCACTCTTTTTGATTTTCACAATCCACCCTAAGTTCTTTTAAGCATGATTCATTGGATACCCCTTTTCTTTTATCCATTGCACAAGATTCATTGCCACATTCTTTTTTAATCTTTTTCTTCTCTTTCTTTTCTTCTTTCTTTATATGGAGGGGTTCCATTTTTTTTTCAACACAATCCATCAAGGGCAGATTTTTCACAAACTTCTTTTGTTCCTCATGTTTCACCACACCCCCAACTTACGCTTTTGGCCTAAGTTGGCTATTTAAACGGACCAATGCTTCATGAAAATTTGAGGAAAGAGGTCAAATGTGTTCATGTTTCATCAAAAGAAAAGGTTAGGCTCAAACGGTGCCAAGCTAGGTTCACACTCTCACAAGGTGGTCACAAAGAGGTCTAGTAGCAATTTGGTACACTCTCCAAAACTTGTGCCTAAGCTCATCTCTATCATTCACCTACATTAGTCGATTGTACCAACGGGTCAAGTTCGAGGTACCACCAAGCACACATTTCAAGACAATCTCACCACACATGGTATTCAACAGAATCATCAATCAAGATTCTACAAATTTAGCTCACGTGCAACGATCATTACAAGATTTATTTCAATAATCGACTAGTCACATTGAGATGCTAAGAGTTCACACATGACTTATGCAACTCAAATTTGCCTCATTGGAATTGCACAAACATATCGTTCAATCAAGAACACTATTTAAGTCATCGGTAGTGATCGCAGCCGATACTCAAATATGCAAGAGAACAACCACATTCACAAACATCAAGATGTGAAATTTTTAATCTGTATAAAAAACCAACATTCACATTAAAAATCAAAACCCAATAGTCACAAAAAGAGAACAATCATTCAAAACAGGCTATCAAAACCAATATTCACAAAAGAGGCAGGTATGAAGATACCTCACCCATCCAAACAAAGCCTACTATTGTCCTCAATGTAAAAGAAATAAACAGTCTCAAAAATAAGCTAAAAGAGAGTCAATATCACCCTGTCAGGCTAAGCCTGAGGTGAACTCTGCAAATTCGAGGCTCTCTCAATCTGGGCATCAGTGCCCGACTCATCTCCATCATTTTCTCCATTGGAGTCAACCATCGATGTGTCCTGAAGAGAGACCTCGATGGCTGTATGTACCATCGTACCTTCTAGATCCTCCAGGTCATCATATACCACTGCATCATGAGTACCAAACTCCTCCTCATTAGTCTCGAGAGCATCAGACTTGGCATCATCATCAGCCATAGCAGCATCTCCGATCGTAGTAGCCGAAGGGATCTCAGAAATGGCTGGAAAATCTGTAATTAGAACCTCGGGAAGGTCCATAGTGCCAAAAAATATAGACAGATCCGTGGATTTGAGCTCATCCACATCCCGTCTCAAACTAGCATTATCGGCTTTCAAGGCCGTGACATCATCTGACTTACATTTACCCTGCTCACATGCCTCCACTCGCACCGTGAGGGAGTCTAAAACTAGGCCATGAATGGTGATTAACTCTCGGTGCTCTCTAACCTCAGCTCGGATAGGAGCTAAGGCAGCAACAATGGCCCTCTCAATCATACCAGGGACAACAACCTCTACCCGGGAAGCACGTATGTCAACAGATTGGGCTAAATGGCCCATTTTGAATAGCATCACCTGTGTCAATGGGGGCTGCGAAGCAGTAGCAGCAGCAGTAGTAGGGGTAGTAGCAGATGAAGTGGGGGCAGTAGTAGAAGTGCTAGGAATACCTGAGGGCTCACCGACATGAGTAGGAGGGGCTGTGTCTGTCTCTAGCATCTCTACATCAACAACCAGGGAAGTTTCCACTGGCGCAGCTCTCTTCCTCCCAGCCTCATCTCTAGTGTACTCGACCTCAATCCGCTGGATGTCAGTAGAGGAAGTGGGCGTCACTTCCATATCAATCTTCTCCACAAAAAGCACTCGGGCACACTGGCACAACTCTATGATAAACACCGGGAAAAGAAGTGAGGTCTGACTCTGTTTGGCCCTCATGGCCATCTCTTGCTCAATAATCAGCCCAAGGTTCAATCTATCCCGGTTAATAATGCATCCCAACAAAGCCGCCTTAGGATGCCAGAGTATGGACTAGTTCTGGGAAGGCATCAAGGTGCTGCTAATAAACCCAAACCAATATCGTGCAGCTACATTCAGATCCTTCTTCTCGATCTGAATTCGTGGCTCGATCCAAGGCAGTGTGATGTCTGAAATCAGATGAGCCAACCACCCCTTTAATTCATAAAGGTTCTTCTTCTGTATCTGATCCACCAAGAAGTGGATTGTATTCATCGTACACCTCAGCCTCTCATTAATGTCGGTACTACTGTATTTCACATTTTTACCACACACCACCACATGATCAACCAGTGCGAATGAGCTGGCCTTCTTCTTCCCCTTTGGTACCAGCCTCCCATACTCTGTATAAAATTTCCAGACCCAGGAAGGTATGTATGAGCCTCGGGGCTTTGTAAATATCTCAAACTTGTGGAACTTGATGGTGTTCCACACTTTAGGGTACCTGTTCACCACTCCATATGTAGACAACCTCTTCTCTTCTAAAATAGTCCTCAACCCGACAGCCTTGAGTCTGTTCATCGATCGAGGTGGAGGTGCTGTATCGGGGGCACTGGAGGTACCTGCTCAACAGTCTGATCTGGAGATGGAGGACGTGTTGGAATCACCAGTATTCTGGCTGGATCATGTAGCACTTTAGAGCACAACTCAGCTTGCCTCCGGCTCGGATACAGATGCCGGCGATCTAGACTCCGAGTTATCCTCACCTTCAGATTCCGAAGTGGTGAGGTGGGTGTTGTAGATTCCCAAGCTGTCGGAGCTATCCTCAGTCGGGCGTTACTTTGCAGGACCCTTGCCTTTTCTTGTGCTCTTCCCCCCTATAAGAGGAAGTTTGGATTGTGTAGCTCGTGGGGGAGCAGCACTCTCATTGATAACTATAACACGTGCTCTCTTTCAGGGTGGTTGATTTCTACCTGGAACCTTAGGTCTGGCCATATCTGCAAAACAACATAGAACAAACCACTACCTTAGAAACAGGTCAACAGAATATCAAAGCTTAAAACTAGCAGGAAAACTCGCCGATCTCATTCGGCGAGCTAAGTCGAGCTCACCGAAAGTTACTGAACAAAATAGCACAGAAATCAGCACAAGTCGGCGAGGTCCAGGGACTTTCGGCGATTTGACGAACTCATTCGGCAAACTAAAAGTAGCTCGCCAAACGTTACAATATATTTTCCTAAAATTGAGGCTGACAAATGGCGATGGCAAAGACATTTGGTGAGTCGTCGAGTGAACTCGGCAGGCTCAGGCATATCGCCGAATGTTACAGAATCAAATCATCAAAAATGAAGAATAAAAAGGCGATCAAGGGGTCACTTGGCGAACCACTGACTCATTCGGCGTGCTCGACTAAGCTCGCCGACTGGTCTGTCGTGCCAGTGTTTGACCCCGACCTTCAATTCTCAATCAACAGCCCACGATAATGAAATTTAATTCTATGCAATTAAATTCAGACCCATATCAATAATGACCCTGGGGTACTCAGACTTCCCCTGATTTGTCAAAAAATTACCAATCAACGTCTTTTGCCCTTAAGAATGAAGTCACCCGCTCTATCATTGGGCAAATTCAGTCGATCGGTACAATTCGGGTTAATCAATCTTCACTCACACCAGACCCAACGTATTACCACTACACAGCCACAAGTTCAACCAATTAAAACACCGATTTAAACAATTATGGGCTAAAACACAAAAGCTAACATGATACTACAATGGTCCTCACTTAAAAATCAATCAAATCCACACATTTATGCAATAAGATCAAACAATATTATGACCATGAATCAAAAACTATGAAAGATCAAGCCATGTTCGGGACACCAACCTCAAAAGTAGATGGAAACAAACGCTAGGCAAGCAAATACATAAGCAAAAATGCAAAAATCCCCCGAGCAATCGATCCCCACAAAAAAATCACGAGAAAAATATAATCTAGATATGAAGTTCAGGAGTCGAAAAATATGAAATGAAAGGGAATCTTGATTTTAAAACGGTTATGGCCCAGTCGACAATATTGACTTATGTCGCCGACCATTCGGCGATGCACTGAATGGTGCTTTTACCTGCCGATGTTTACAGAACTCTGACCCTTTGGTTTGTCAAAACAGGGGTCTAGATCGGTCTCACCGACCTGTTTGGCGCCTCGCTGAACAGTACCTGAGCTCGCCAATTGCCTTTTTCCCCAAAATTTTAAATTTTCAACTTGAACATCTAACACTTATTATTCAAACAACAACATTAAAAACTAAAAACTTGGGTTGCCTCCCAAGAAGCACCTTATTTAATGTTATGGAACGACGAAGACATCCTTTCAAGCTTCATTCTTTGGGTTAATCATGGTATCACTCGGTAAACCTCCTTTTGATCTTGGATTTAGATGAGTCGAGATTTGACCCATCTGTGTTTCCAGCTGCTTAATCGAGACCGAATGTGAGGTAACCGTTTGGTTCAGATATGAGACGTCATCTTTTATTTTCTTTAGCACCTTGTCCGATCCTTCCACTTTGTTGAGAATGCGTGCAATCATATCTTTAGTGCGGAAATTTTCAGGATCAGCCCTTTGCTCTTTTGGCTTTTGACGCTCATGGGGAGGTACGTATCATTCTTTTTCACCATCCCTCTCTCTTCAATTTGTACCACATTCAAGCCATTCCCTATCTCGGTCTCTTCAGCCGTCATCACGATCCCTATTCAAACCTTGGTTCCCACCCGGCCTTGGATAGTTCGGACGAAAACCACCTGCTTGATTTGCCAAGAAATGCACTTCTTCATTGTACATAACTTCAAAGTGTGATTCATCAGGGTTCACCACACTAACTTCGACCGCATTCACAGCCTTAGAACCACTTCCTATGACATGTTTCATCAATAGATCCATTTGGGTTATCATCTTGGCCATGTTTTCATCCTGCTCTTGTTTCTTTTCCATTTGTTCCTTTGTCATCCCAAAGTTCAAAGGAGACAGTTGATCTTCTCTAGTGTACCAAGCACAGTTGATTTTTGTCATCTAATCAAGAAGAGTAGATGCTATGTCAAATGGTTGTTGCATGATTCCTCCTCGAATAAGCTGGTCTGCCACACCCTTGTTGACTGAGTCGAGGCTTCGATAAAAGTATTGTAACAACACATTGTTTGGGAGTCCATGAGTTGGACATTGGAGTAGCAACTTCTGAAACCTCAACCATGTCTCATGAATAGGTTCACCATCCACTCGCTTAAAGTTCTGAATATTGTCCCTCAACTTCACCATCTTCGAGGGAGGGAAAAACCTTACATAAAATGCATCAGTGAGCTCCTCCCAAGAAGTGATTGATTCCCTCGGTAAATCAGCCAACCACTTTGTTGCCTCCCCCATTAGAGTAAAGGGAAACAAACGAAGTCAGACCGACTCCAGAGATATGTTCTTTAAAGAAAATGGCCCACACACATCCACAAAGTTTCGGATGTGGTTGTAACAACCCAAAATACTAATCAAGAGTCGCATGTCGATTCACCATTGCTTAATTACTATATTATGTTTTATTCTCATTTTGGGAACTTGAAATTTTGTGATATTTGCAAACTTGCTTAACATAATTGTGATCATAATTTAAGGTATTGTATTGGGGTATTTACGTAATATTTTAATTAGAATTACATATAACTTGAAAGGGAGGTGAGGGATATAAATATAGGTAAATATGTATGCATTTTGGGCAGCACACTTTTTATTTGGGCAGCACCTTTTAAGGACAGCTGTACATGTGATAAACATCACTTTTGAGACTATATTTTGACACCTCCTCTAGTGAAATTTGTTTCCCCTGAAGTCTAAGAACCTTAGAACATATCTAACCAGTTGTTCTTCAAAATCACAAGAGAAAAACTTGGTCCTTTTGGCTGGAATTCGGGACACACCCTTCCCTTGGGTAAGTGATGAAATCTGTTTCTGAGCTGGGTAGTGTTTAGTATTTTCAGAATAGCTCGTTCTATAGAACTTCGTTTACAGTGAATAAATATGATTTGGAAAGATAATTTATATACCTACAACTCTTATGTTTATGTAAAACTCTAATTTATCTGTTATGAATACGAATTAAGGGACGGAACATAGGACAAGTTCTGTCCAGATTTCGGAATTTGAAATCCTGTATGATCAACTGTTAGTGTTTTGATTATATATTTTTGTACAAAATATATTTTGCGGTTATTCTTGATTATTTGAAACCTTAAGAGATGTACCTACATCTTTCATGAAGGATATAAAGTCCAGTTTTGCCGTTTTCCATTTCAAATCTAAGTTGTGACATGAGGTACTAGGCTGGCCAGAATTACTGTTTTGGAAGCATAGTCGTATTTGTACAGTCTAAGCTTATTTGTGATGATAATCCTGTTTTACGTCAACTTATTGAGCTTCTAGTAATTAAAGAAGTTATTCAATTTTATTTTTAAGGTTGTATATACTCGTGAATAAGTTGAGGACCTTGATACGTTGGTTGGTCTACGGTTTGAACTCTTGAAGTTGTGTTGGACTGTTTCTATGCTAAAGCACTGAGGTTTGTGTATAAACTTGTACTTGCACTCTTTTTACCTGCTGGTATATCTGAAAGTTTATCTTGGTACCTTGGTTACCTCTTGTCACTTTGCATTGTTGTGTTGGTATCCTTTAAGACATTAAGGACACTTGTGTAACTCGCCCACTTGTACAGATTGTTTGAGCACCTGACACTCTTGTTGGGACCTTGTCCTTCTTGTGGCTGTGACTTTGTCACTATTGGCATGTCTCTTAATTCGGACCATTTGCCATCTTGAGTCTGGATTTTTAGTTCGTCTTAAGTATGGAAGTTGTCCATTTTAAGTACGAACTAGAAAGCCATTTTTAATATGGTTCTTGGTTCTCTTGATTATTGGGCTTAGACCCTTCTTGATGCAGGGCATCGATCCTTCTTGATACCTACTTATGCTTGGTGATGACATGATGTATATATTGGGCGAGCCTTGTTATTGAATCTCTTGGAAAATAGTGCTATGAGCGTTCTTGACATTTGGATCTTTAAATATCGAACTCGATACTCTTTACATATTATTTACTTGATTTATTTATTATGTTTCAATTGTGCTACTCATGACTTTAGAAAGGTAGCTGGTTGAATCTGAGGGCTCCGAACCTATAGTTTTTACACCACTAAGCTATATGCTTAGCGATAGTTGTTTCTATCGTAGGAAATGATCGAGAGGAGGCATGAAGCTGGCCATTGGAGATGGAGATTTTGAGAGCCTTAAGGAAGATCACATTTGCATATAGGCATCTACATTTTTTATAAACCTTGGGACTTGTACATGATCTATCTGTTGTACATGTACATGAAATTTTAAAGGCTAATTTGATCATGTCACTATGGGTTGTAATATAAGTGTAGCTATATGTTTTGTTCTTTTTGGGGGTATGTAAACTCAAGTCTTGTAATATACTAAATTTACTGTTGGTTTGGATGTTTGTGTGAAGCATGAACCGGCTAATTTTCGTACTCGGAAGTTGGTAATATTCTTTTTATATCATTTTTAAGTGTGAGGATAATATATGCATGAAAATCTCGTAAGTTATTTGCTTAGATTATTTAGGAAGGATTGTTCCACCATAAGTTAAAATTTTGCGCAATATCAATTTGACATCAAATAAATATTTAAATGGGCAGGATGCACATCCTTAACTATTTTTTAGTCTTTATGAGCCTAATCCCTCTACTAGATTAAAACCAATATGTCCTTCGTTAATCTATTTTAAATATCACAAATATTAAATTAGATTTCTTGTTTAAGTGGTAGTATCCTTCCGAAAGGGTCGCGACAGTGGTCATGAGGATCCTCAGTAGCAAGACCCCCAAAGAGACCCTTCATTTGCAACAACTGCAATATTGTGCTAGTCATGTGAAACACCGTATTGCCCACGGTCGGAGGCAATCGGATAGCATCCGCACTTCTGAACTGATCTTTATTGACATCGTGCAAGTTACCAATGTCATCATTATTCCCAAGTTGGCTAGCATTGCTCCTGTTAACACTCATATCTTCACCTGTTTAAGAGCAGCCATAAACAAAACAAAAATAAGTTCATTCAACTACAACAAATTTAGAT
This sequence comes from Solanum etuberosum, assembly GCA_029582245.1. Taxonomy (NCBI): domain Eukaryota; kingdom Viridiplantae; phylum Streptophyta; class Magnoliopsida; order Solanales; family Solanaceae; genus Solanum; species Solanum etuberosum. The sequence goes on along the minus strand of JAJONR010001123.1, from coordinate 103,183 downwards.
CACGACTAAACTTCACTAAATGAATTCTAAACACCACTCCCCGGCAGTGACACCATTTTTGATAACACTCAAGTACACTTCATCCGATTCTAAGTGTAGGTGGTCGCAATCAAGTATAAACCCAACTAAGAGTTGGGGTCGATCCCACAGGGAGTAATACGGTAAAGAATTCGATTACGAAGTGAAAGAAATGTTCTAATCGTTAGTAGAAATAGTAGACATTTTTGAAAAAATAAAAGTAAATGACAAGGGGTTGAAAATTAATGTCAAATGGGGGGGATTAGAGTGAACAATTAACAACTACGAACGATCGGGAGTAATCAAGTAGAGAAGGATCCTTGGGAGTGTGATCTATTGAACGCCAATTTCACTATATGTGTGATTATTATTTACTAAAACTCATTGAATTTTAGTGGGTAGGCTAGGCCTTAGGTGTGATAGCTATTTCTCAATCAACTATCATGAATCAAGCGAGTTCTCTCGAACCTCGACAAGCCCAACACATGTAAACAACCCAATACCTCAATCAATCTACTTTTCAAGCTAGATTGGTAGGATTGAATTCAGTCCCACTTTCTCAAGCTAAGTCCACAATAACCCAACCACAACAATCATCAATTAATAGTTTTAATCCTAAAACCTCTTTCTCAAGCAATCTTAGAATGCCAGACTAGAATTGTATTTGCAACTACAATTCATCAATTAAAACTCAACTATCAATTGAACCCACTTCAAATCAACATGAAAATCCGTAAATACTAACACCCATAAGCTAATTGAAACATTAAATCACATAATCACACCTCTGAGAATGGGGGTTTTAGTAAAACATCATAAAAAGCAAGAAATTATTACCGACTATGTTTTTTATTAGCTTGGGTAACAAATCACAAGTCTTCAAATGCTCCAATTAAAGCTAGAATTCAAAACAAACCCTAAATCCCTACTCAAAAAGGCTAAAAACAGTGTTTAGAATGTTGAGAATTAAAAATCCAGGACTAGATTATGAGGGGACTCCTTTTCTTCTTTTCAAAATTCTATTTATAGGTTCTCAGATTTTCAACTTCAAAACCACTCAGCGAAATAAGTGAGGCTTCACCGACTAGGTCGGCGACTCGCCGAGTGCTCCTTTCCATCGCCTTCTTGTCTTGGCTTTTCACCACTTTCATTCTGTGACTTTAGGAGATCAAAATTTCCATCGCCGATCCATTCAGTGCTTCGCCGAAACACCAATATCCTCACCAAGTTGGCTTTGTCCAAGGGCTGGCCTACTGGAACTTTTGGCAAGCTGAATGTCCACTTGGTGATTCGCCGAGTAGCTTTGGCGATTATCAGCCTTGTTTTTCTTCAACTTTTTCACTCCTTATTGGCCGGTAGTGTCCTTGCCTTGCTCTTTTGCCTTCCTTGCGGAAAATTAGCATTTTAACATCAGTTTAGAGCATAAAATAGGCATTGAGGACACTAAAACTCTTAATATTAAGTCTTAGATGAGTTGAAATCCCCGACTCATCAAGCCACTGGTATTAGAAGTGCCCAAAGTTAGAAGAATCCATGCAGAGGTATAGTAATCTAAGAAAGGGAGATAGTGATAAGGCAAATTATGTTGTTGCAGTCATGCACCCAGTAAGTTATCAATGAGGAGTTTTCCCTTATGGGTAGACTAAGAAGTGATTAGTTTATGTAGATGTGATGGTAGAAGGTAGAGTAAGAGTTACTAGTTAGGATGAATTAGAGTGTACTTTAATAAAAAGAAGTCTATGTCGATGTGCCATTGTGTTATTAAAGACCAAGTATAGGTGTTGAATAAAAGAGCAGAGTATTCGTGGGGTGAGAGATCTGAGTTAGGCTTATGATTGTTGAAGGTAGAGCCCCATGGTATTCAGAGGATTATTTAACTAACTAAGTAATGATGTATAGGAAGTGGGTAAATAGTACTTATGTTGTGAAAAATAATGTGACGATAATCTGTAAATAAATAGGCTGTGAGATAAAAACTGACTACTTGTCATGAAGTCTTAGTGGGCAAGTGTTTCATAATTTTATCTAGTAGTTGTAAGTTAGTATAGTAAGCGAGCAATCATATTGATATCCGTGTATACTAATAGACACTAAGCTTGAATTTGAGATGAGTGTTGTTATAAAGAGAATGACAACATGAGGGTGATGATGTTAGTTCTAAGATCTGATTTAGTAGATTTGACATAGAGTAGGTGATGAATTAAGATGATAGTTGCAATGAATGTGAGTGGTACAAGTGTTGGATTCTGACTTTTAGATAAGAGAAATAAAGTGCGGCTAAGTCATTAGATTAACAAGAGAATTAGGAGGTGTACCCGAGATCATATGTAGCCAGACGAGGTTCCAATTAAGTTAATGATTTTTCATGTGTGCCTAGATAGTATATTTGAGTTGTCAATGTGGAATAGGTTGATGTTAGCTTTATTTATTACCCTTTAGAGGTTGGTTGAAGGGATCATATATAACCAATGATGAGCCTCTTAAACATAGTCCAAGTTTCCTCTAGTTGGGTAGGTATGAACTTAGAAAGGCAGTCTTAACAGACTAAGAAGGAAATGTCAGACTATTAAGAGTTAGACTAAGAAACTTTATAAACCATCAAGAAGAGGTTAAGGGAAGCATCTGGGAAAGAATCCTTATAAGGAATTTTAGTACCTACATGTAGAGAGTTTAGTAGCAATGAGAGTAACATTTCCTCAGTATTAGAATAAATAAAATGTAGACCAATTTAGAGATGATGGAATAGATCCATAGCTTTAAAGTGTCAACTTCAGACCTACGGGGGAGATGATAAGGTGAGAAACTAAGTCAAGTGTGAAGAATCAGATAACAATGTGTTCAAAAAGAGTTTTAGAGATATATCAATCCATTCATAGTCTTGTGTATTCCTCAAAGTTCAGTCATTCCATTATCTTATTGATGTTTCTAATATCATAATTGTGTCTATGACCAATGCTCATACATTTCAGAGAGATTAACATCTATGCTCAATTTCCAAAATGAGGGGCAAATACTTTATCCCATTGATCTCAATCTTACTCCATAAAGTTATAGATATCTGCCTCATGATATGAATCTATTCATATAAGCACTCATGTATCATAGTACACTCAGTATCACAGATTCATGCTCTGATCCTAATGGCTAGCAACATAATGTTATGCCATGCATATTCTTATTGTAGATTTCTTTAATGAATCGTGCTGACGATCTTTCGCTCTAAGCTTTTTCACTGATCCCTTTTTTCAGTAGGATGATATTGTGACTATGGATCTATCAAATAGGCCTTCTCATAGGTAGTGAGGAGTCGCATGAAGAATCAATGCTATCCTATCCTACGCTGGTTACGTAGTTTTATGGAACTTACGAGTTTTAAAAGACTCTAACCCAGTTCGGTGCTCGATACTATTCTCAAAATAATCAATATAACTTTATGGTCAATGTGTTAAAACATACTCTTTATCTGGTTGAGATAATTGCTCAAACTATCCTCTTAAATAAAGTAGCAGTTCTTGAAATACCTTTGAACTCATAAACTCATTTTAGAAATCGAAGTTTCTCTTTTTTTAATAGAAACATGATACATTTGGGAATACTTAGTTCCCTTAAACTTTACTCAAAATTGTCTCTTTAAACTTTCCTCAAAGAACTCAGTTTAAAACACAAATTTTGGCTTTAATGGATTTTCAAGATTTATAACTCAAAATAGAGTTCATGTTTAGTTATAGACATGAAAGAATCAACTAAAGGACCTCAATAACAATATGGAAACTCAGTACTCACAACTCAAGAACTCAAGGACTCAAGAACTCAACGATACCACTCATCTCAAGAATACTCACTTCAGAGGGTTCATGCGGAAAATATGGACATGAACGAATCAAATCAGGTATCTCATTAACAATATATACAACTCAATACTCAAAATTCAAGGACTTAATTCAAAACTATAGTTAATTGCAAAAGAGTTCTCAAATTTAACTCAAAATGACCTCTTGAACTTTCCTCTTAACTTTACTTTAATTTGAAATGTAAATTAAGAGATGTGATTAGGATATGTAGGATATTCCAAGGATTAATGAAGACTTTAAGAGTTTATATCAATAAGAGAGCAAAGTCATGATTTGAAAGAACACATAAGGGACGAAGAACGGAGGAGAAAAGGGCCTGACGGCCCTGGCGCATCAGTGGCGCGTCGCGCCAGGCCTCAAAGTACTGGGAGTACTTTGGGGCGCACTCAGGTGCAGGGCGTAAGCCCTCTTGGCACTATGGGGACGCAATGCCCCCCCGGAACCCATAAATTCGACGAATTTTCTTATTCAATTTTGGGTCCTAACTCATCTAGAATTGATTGGTTTCTTCCAAACTCTCTTTGATTCCCAAACCCAATACAAATTCATTGAAATCTCACTCAAATTCTATCGTGAAACACCACTCATTTGCAAGACCCCTCACCTGAAGAACTAAAAACATCCATTGTTAATGAATGGAGCTAAAACTCTAGAATTACTCACGAATCTTTACATAGACGATTTCATGGATGAATTATTGGAATTACTACATGATTGGCGTGAGGACGAACAGGTCCAACACTATGTGAAACCTCACATACCTGGAAAGAATGATTGTTCTTGGCATATTTCCTCAACTCTTGAATGAACGCTTGAAAACTCTCTTTTCCTCTTCTTGAAACTTTGCTCTGAAAACCCTAAGTGTTTTGTATGTGAATGGGTGTTTTAGAATCTGATTAAACCTTTAATTGGGTCAGGAAAAACGTGTTAAGACAAGTGGGGAAAAGGATAAGACTAAAATACCCTTTCCTAAAATGAATGGAATGCCTTAAATGGAGAGGCTTCACTCAAACAACCATAACATTTTTACTCGGAGCTCAAAATTTGGCAAATTTTATGGCGTTGGAAAGAAGACTCAAAGACCTTCGATTTGATAGGTCATGGGCCACCTAACTCTTTATGTGCTTAAAGATATGGTCAATTGAAGTTGACCCAAGAAAATAAATCTCATAGTGAAACTCAATCGATATGAAAGCTTTCTACTAAATCTTATGCTAGGGGGTTCTAGTGACCTTAACACCTAAGAAAATTAAAATCACTCGGTAAAATCTTATCCATAAATGAAGGATGGTTCGAGTCTTAACTTAGAAATTTTTGGGGTGTTACACACCGCCTTTCATTCCTACAAAAATATCTAAGGATTTGCTTCTGCCGTCTCCTTCAACGGCAATTCCTCTTACGACACTGACGAGAACGTTGTCGTGTTGAATTGCAAAGGTTTCTTTCTCTTTGTCAACGATATTCTTATAAGGGTGGATTAAACCCTAATTGAATCCTACAAGGAAAATAATTTGTTTCTTAGAAAAGCTTCCCTATCCTTATAAGGAATCGTCTTCTTATTTTCCCTTAATTAAGAGTGTTTATCTTTGACACCATAACACCTCGAAATTTGGAAAAGAAAGAAAATAAGTTTTTTTAAGGTTGTAGGCTCTGTCTACGGGTCCCATATACGGCCCCTAGAAGAACCTACGGGCCGTAGATGGCAACCGTAGAAAGGGGGAAATAATTTTCTAAAATGAAGTCCCAGTACCCCTTTTTATGGTTCACCAGGACGGCCCTCCATCTAATGTGTGATTCATAGGCAGGTCTCAAAGGTAGGTCCCAAACTTAATGATATTTTAAGGAGCCAAGTTGGTTTATACGGTTGGTGTTTACAATCTATAGGAAGACCTACGAGCCGTATACAGGTCCCGTCAAAAGTTTACCCAAATAAAAGGTTTCTGAAATTTTCTACGGTTGACCAGTACAGTCCTTAGGAAATTCTATGGACCGTAAGTCCAAACCGTTATTGAGCTTCGACAGTTATTTTAAGGGGATTTTGAGTCTTTTCCCTAAATGATTTAACTCAAAACTATGTCGTTTTGTCTTCTACCCTAAGCCATATATATAGCTTTTAGGTCCTAAAACTACCCACTTCAATCCCATTTCCCTAATTTACCAAAACCTAACTAAATTCATCATCCCTGAATTCTCTCAAGGCTAAGGAAGGAGAAGAAGCTAGTTCTAATTCAATTTCATAAAACCCTCCAACCTTTTTGGGCTTCATGTAAATAGGTATGTGGGTATTCACCCATGGAATCCATTCTTCCATGAGGTCCCCAAAGGTTCAAAATTTCTAAATCTCAAATTTAATTGTTTAAGTTAGGGTTTCAATTCAATCTTTAAGGGTTTCATTCAATTGTGATTGATTATTGTTAATTAAGTCTTCTAATGCATTATTCAATGTTAATTCATGGTGTTTAGTTGAAATTATGTTGACTCATGCCTAAATTATGATTTTCAACTATGAACCTGTGATGAACTCATGAACTTGTGAATTATGAATTAATGAAGATATGCATGTTTTTTTATGAAATTATTGTAAATGATTTGGGGATGCTTTGAAAGGAAAGTATAAATGTTATTGTGAAAGGTTTTCTCACATGTTATTATGATCATGATTGTGAAAGGTATTTCTCACATATGGATTCACATTGGTGAAAGGTTTCCTCATCTATGTTAAATTAGGTTTAAGGAGGTATTCTATGTTTTATTTTGAAAGATGTGGATTGATATTGATCATTGCCTTTCCTATGTTATAACAATATTTGACTTTTATCTATTCTATTGGGATTTTGACTTAGCACCAAGAGGGCTTTGAGGTGGAGGGTCAAATAGGATAGTCTCTAGTAGCAACCTCTAGTCCCAAACTACGTTCCCCCATATGATTGTCTTAAATGACCTAGCTAGTGGATCCACTTTAGCAAAAGATGATATGTACAAATTCTATCTTGGCAAGTAGACTCCCCTTCTTTCGGTATGAGGGATATACCAGATTCTATGATATAGCTCTCGTGGTCTTATTGTGTGTTAAAGCTAATATCCCACAAAATGACTATGTTTCTTCAAGTTTTTACCTTATTTCCTTTATGTTAATGTATTTGACCATATTTCATGATTTACATGTCATTTCTTCTTTAAGATTTTAAAATGTCAAAGATTGATCATGTCTACATGTTTTAAGCCATTCATGCTATCATGACTATTTTATGAATATTGTCCATTACTTAGTATATTCCATGTATTATCATATACTTGTGCCTATATTATTTTACTAATGTACGGTCCAACGCTCCTACCTCCTATACTCGTGGCTAGTTGGTTTCATTTGCTTCGAAGATTGGTGAGTCCTCATGTTCTGAAGACCGAGATACTTTTATAGCTTTATGACATTTCTATTTCAAATTTTGTATGTGATGTATGGGTTACGTCCCAATCACTTTTCTTATGATGTATTAGATGGCTTATTGAGACATACGTTAGAACTCCGCTTTGTCAACTCTTTTGAAATATGAAATTCAATCATTTTGAACTCTTTATCTCTATTATCTTGTATGATTTATGCTAAGTGGCTTGTATTGGGCCTCTGGAGGTTCTATACGTCATGTTACCCCTAGGGTATACTTTGGGTCGTGACAGACACTTTATTTTTTCTTTCCCAATCTTTTATCTCAGTTCTGGTACAAGCTTATGAACCTGGTTCACTTTTTCATTATCAAAACTTTAGTCAGAATATTGTCATGTCATCAATTTCCCCATTTTGATGATGAAAAAAAAAATGTGCCTTCACATGAGATACATATTTCCTGTAATAAGGCAGCATATACAAATACTTCCCCCTTTTGACATATAAAAAGAAGGTAAGAAGACAAGCAACAGTAAAGAAATCACAGTAAACTCAGAGCCAACAATGGCAACATATATTAGCTCAAACACACCTAAAATTCATAATTTAAGGATATTAGTCATTCAAACATGCAACATATATAGCAGACATATATGAAACATATAGTCAATCAAACAGGGGTGCACATCCATTAAGCCCATCACGGGCACCAGCAAAATGTCATAAGAACACAAAAACATAGCAATTATAAGCATTGTCGTAGAAGAAGAAAAAACAACGGCTAGGTTTTCGATGCTTTGGGTATGACCAGGTGGGGATTGAGAAGAGGCAAGGAGTTGAAACACTTAGTCCATGCGCGCATTGTTTTCCTGCTGTTGATGGAGAAACTGGTCCTTCAATCTGGCAACTCCCCCCTAAGACTCAGCCAGAGTAGTTCGTAGAGAAGTAATTTTAGCTTGATGCACACTATTTTGATCCCTCACAACAAGGATATCGACAAGCAATTGGAAAGAATGGCGAGTAACACGGGGAGCTCGTTTAGGATTAGGGTTGTCAAGAGGCATACATAAACACTCAGCAATGGTCTCCCTAGTAATCGTATCTTTTTTGTTCAGTTGGCGAGCCTCTCCCCATGGTACACCAAATGCATGGAACACTTTGGTTAGCAAGTTCCCATATGCCAACTGATGCGGACCAGGTGGAAGATCTATCATACTTTCCATATGCTTAATCATTAGAGTGGGTCAGGCAATGGGTTCCTCCTGGTCCAGTGCATTAGCGATCCCCATATCTCTGAAAGTAGCCTTATGTCATCTTTCCCCCCTAGGTAGAACTCCCTAATGCACTACCTCATATAGAAATTTATGAAAGGGCTCCATTTTCCCTTTTAGAACCTTTCTAGGCCATACAGTCACACAACCCTGGGATATCTTTGAGGCTAGACGACAGTTTTAATCCTTTTTCCACTCATACTCAGCACGATCAACAGTGAGGGCATTAAAGATGTCACTCAATCTTACATGATCAAATACCAACTCTAAACCATTCACAGAAGAAGTCACAATGTTGTCTTCTAACATAGTTAGGTTCATGTAGAACTTCAACATTTCATTCTTATAAACCCCCAAAGAAGTATCAAGAAACTGATTCTCCCAACCATGAAATTGGGGTTTCCTGAGGAGATTTTAAGCCATGACTAATGACCTGATTTAAGGATCAATGTTCCTTCCCTCAGGACCAGTTTCGAGCTAAAATACCTCTCTTTTCCTATTGCCAAAAACTTGGCCATATTTTTGCTGACTTTTTGCGGAGGGGGAGAGGATTCAGATGGAATTGAGGTAGGAACTCATCAAGGTTAGAGTCAATATTAACCGGAGAGACATGTGAATCAACTGGCAACTTACTAGTGTAATGGTGTTTCTGCCTAGACTCATAGAACTTCATTGAGTTAGGCCTGACTCATGCTACGTTTGAATAGAACCGTTGCCCTAGTCCGCTGAACAACTATGTGTTTGCGAGGTCACTTAGGAATACCTTGGTGAAGTTGGATAAGTGGAATATCATCAGAGGATAGAGAGGTATAGGAATATAGTGGGGAAAATGGTTTAGGCTAGAGGTATTGGTCAGAGTAATAAGCGGGGGAGCAGTGGCTTATGGAGCAGATGAGGGTTCTACAGTGGGAGGTGCAGATGAAGACTTTTTGGTAGGGTTTTATGGTAGGGGAAGCTAAAAGGTTTTGTGATGGAGAAGTGATGGTTAAGGTTAGGGTTTTGGTGAAGGGAAAGGGTTTCAGATGGTGGTGGAGATGGTAATGGGGTGAATGGTTCACCTAAGGAAAAAGATGGTAGTGGGGACGATGGCCAGGTCGGAGATGGGTGACGGTGGGGAGGAGATTTCATTATAGGTTAGGGTGAGGGGTTTTTCCCCCTAAAGAGATGTCCTAGGTGAGCATATAGGTTTTGCATCCTCCTGAGATAAAGTGGAGTCTTCATCATCGAAGTATGCAACCAAGACTAGTGGAAAGTGGTGTTTTTCAGAAGAGGTGGTGGTCAGAGCAGACAAAGATGATGAGTTAATAGTGATGGTTGGGTTGGATTTTTGGATATGAGAGGGTTTGGTATCTTTGTGATAGTGGGAAGAGGATTTTATGGAAGTGAGTTTATAGGGGGTGATGGGTAATAATGATGTTATGACACAATGGCGTGAATGATAGGTGGCTGTTGAATTTTTTATACTCATTATTTTAGAATCGACCTCAGATGAATGTTAGTGAGTTTCCCGTGTAAAGGTCATGTTTAAATGAGGGGGTTCTAGATATGAACTAAGTTTTTGTGCTTCTTTTAATGCAATTAACATATAAGTTAGTGTAATGCATGACTAGAGATAATGAGGATGAGTGCATACCAGAGGGAAAGAGAACCTGGTCCTTAAATGTGAGTGCACGTCTGTAGAATTGTTATAGGAAACTAAGGGTAATATCATCAGAATTGATTCCCATGATGTTGTCTTGATGTGAGTGTGTACCTGTTACAGTACAAAGGTAAGAATGTGTGACCTATAACTAAAACCATCCTGAGTATGCATGTAGAGTAAGTTTCTACTCCTGATACACTAAACCAAGGGCTAGATGATTCTTCTCGAACTATTATTTTCCAAGTACCTTGGTGAAGATATCTTCAACATGGTTCTCAATTTTGTAGAAGGTCATGATGATGAGACCTTTCTCCACATTGTCCCTAAGAAAGTGATGACAGACATCAATGTGCTTTTTTCTTTTATGCTGAACTGGATTCTTGGCCATGTTAATTGCGTTGGTGTTATCACATGGATAGGTATGCAACCTACAATGATTCAAAAATATTGAAGTTGTTGCTTGATTCAGAGAAGTTGAGCATAACATGAGGCAACAACAACGTATTCTGCTTCAGCCGTAGACAAGGTGAATGAGTTATGTTTCCTAGTTGCTCATGATACTAAGCATGGCCCTAAGAAGTGAGCCATTTTAGATGTGCTCTTTCTATCTACCAAGTAGACTATGTAGTCTGCATCTACGAATCCAACCAGATCAAATGAATCATCTATAGGTTACCAGAGAGCCAGGTTCAACGTTACTTTGAGATATTGCATAATCCTTTTGATAGCCTTCAGATGGGATTATTTTGGACATGATTGGAAGCATGCACAAAGTCCAACACTAAATACAATATTAGGTCTGCGAGCCATTAGATACAATAGAGATCCAATCATTCCTCTATACTTTGTGTCATGTACCAGGGACCCAGGTTCATTCTTATCAAGTTTCGTTGTTGTTGCAATTGGAGTGTCATTCGACTTTTCTTCATTCATGTTGAACTTCTTTAGTCATTGTTGTACTTCTACTGATGAATTGAAGTGCCAGATGTGGACTGTTTGATTTGAAGCCCCAAGAAGAAGTTGAGCTCTCCCATATTGGTCATTTCAAATTCATTGCTAATCAGTTGTGCAAAGTCAGCCCCAAGTTTTGTATCTGTTCCTCCAATTGTAATGTCATCTACATACACCTGAACTATGAGCATATTGGAGCTCTGATTTTGAAGAAACAGTGTATTGTCAATCTTTTATCTTGAATACCGGTGTGCGAGCAAGAAACTTGATAGTTGATTGTACCATGCTCTTTGGGATTTTTTAAATCCATACATGGCTTGTCCTGTTTGTACACGTAGTCAGGATGGTTAGAATTTTCAAATATGGAGGGTTGTTTGACAAATTAAAGAAACTTTGTCCAACTAAATAAGAACTGGGTTCTTGTCGAATTTTCAGAGACAAAAATACAATACAATAAAATAGAGATTTTATCGTGGAAAACCTCTTTGATCAAGGGGCATGCTTTTGATTTTCATAGATATGGTGGAAGACTAAATGGAGGTCTTCATGGATGATTTCTCAGTCGTGGGTGATTCATTTGAAACATGCTTTGCACACCTTGGGCAAGTCCTTCAAAGGTTCATCAAAACCAACCTAGTCCTAAATTGGGAAAAATGCCATTTCATGGTTAAGGAGGGAATATTCCTAGGCCACAAGGTGTCACAAAAGGGATTGAAGGTGGACAAAGCAAATATTGAGGTAATTGAGAAGCTGCCACCACCTATTTATGTAAAAGGTGTTCAGAGTTTCTTGGGTCATGAAGGATTCTATCGTAGATTTATCAAAGACTTCTCAAAAATTGCACGCCCATTGGGCAAGCTATTAGAGAAAGAGGTGACGTTTATTTTTGATAATGTATGCTTCAAAGCTTTTGAATTCTTGAAAGAAAAGCTAGTCTCTACCCCAGTGATCATTAGCCCAAATTGGTCCGAACCATTTGAAGTGTTGTGTGATGCGGGTGGTGTTGCTCTGGGAGTTGTGTTAGGGAAGAAGCCCAACAAGATCTTTCATCCAATCTACTATGCTAGCAAGTTGCTAAATGGAGTACAACATAATTACACGGTTACTGAGCAGGAGCTACTTGCGGTGGTATATGCATTTGAGAAGTTCAGGGCATACTTGCTGGGAACTAGAGTTATAGTTCACACTGATCATGTAGCGCTGCGGTACTTAATGGTGAAGAAAGATGCAAAGCCGCGATTTATAAGATGGGTGCTGTTACTTCAACAATTCCACTTTGAAGTTAAAGATAGAAGAGGTTGTGAAAATCAAGTGGCTGATAACCTATCTAGGTTGGAGGCAGAGAAGAAAGAAAAGCTTGAGTAGACATAAATGACTCATTCCCAGATGAGCAGGTATTCACCGCCACTCTTAATCTCATCCCTTGGTATACTGATTTTGCTAACTATGTAGTGTGTGGAATTATGCCTGAGGATCTGAACTTCTACCAACGAAAGTGGTTCATGTTTAATGTAAAGAGGTATTTCTGGGATGAACCATATCTATTCAGAGAATGTACAGACCATATAATTCAGCGATGTATACCGGAAGGGGAAGTGGATGAAATTCTAAATGCTTGTCACGTGTCATCTGTTTGTGGCCATCATAGTGGTGCGTGAACAGCTGCCAAGGTGCTTCAAAGTGGCTACTATTGGCCGTCCCTTTACCAAGATGCACATTGTTTTGTCAAATGATGCATACAATGTCAAAAGCAAGGAGGGGTATCAAGAAAGCATGAGCTTCCCCTTAATCCTATTTTAGAGGTCGAATTGTTCGACGTTTGGGGGATAGACTTCATGGGTCCGTTTGTGAGTTCTTTTGGAAAGAAGTACATTCTGGTAGCGGTTGATTATGTGTCTAAATGGGTGGAAGCTGTAGCATTACCCAACAACTAAGGGAAGAGTGATGTACAATTCTTAAAGCGCTACATTTTTGCGAGATTTGGTACCCCCTGTGCTATTATCAGTGATAGAGGATCTCATTTTTGTAATCGGCTGTTTGCATCGCTGTTGGGCAAATATGGAGTAAAGCATAAGGTCGCAACACCATACCATCCACGAACCAGCGGCCAAGTTGAGGTTTCAAATCAAGAGATCAAAAGTATTCTGGCAAAACAGTGAATGCAAATCGGACAGATTGGTCACAAAAGCTAGATGATGCTCTGTGGGCGTATCACACTACTTTCAAAACACCAAGTGGCATGTCCCCATATCACTTGGTGTTTGGAAAATCATGTCACTTGCCAATTGAGCTTGAGCACAAGGTGCTATGGACTTTGAAGGCATTAAATCTTAACTGGGAGAATGCTTTGAAAGGAAGAGTGAATCAACTTCATGAATTGGAGGAATTTATGTTAAGGGTGTATGAAAGTTCAGCCCTTTATAAGGAGAAAATGAAGAAGTGGCATGATGCTAAGATCCTTCAGCGAGAATTCCGAGTTGGTGATTTTGTTTTGCTATATAATTCTCGCTTGAGACTTTTCTCGGGTAAACTCAAATCGAAGTGGTTGGGCCCATTTAAAGTAACTTGGGTGTTCACGAATAGGGCAATTGAAGTTGAAGGTAAATATAGTCTACTTTTCAAGGTGAATGGGCAATGTCAGAAACTCTATTTTGGAGAATGTCATGAGATATTGGTAATTGAAGTAGTGTATTTGGAAGATGCCTGAAATCATTTCCACGTCGTGCCACGATGCTAAATAAAGCGCTTCTTGGGAGGCAACCTAATATTTAGTTGTTTTTGAATAATGTGTGCTCGATGTGCAGGAATGGGTGTTTCTGCGATAGCATGCCCATCTCGGTGATCCGCCAAGTGAAATGGCGGTCCCGACTTGGCCAGCCTTTTTCACATGACGAGAGGACTCTAGATATGGAATATTTAGTGAAGCATCCAGGCTGCTTGGCGATCCGCCAATCAGGTTCGGCGAGCCCGACCTCTACCGCCCTTTGATCACTCATGAAGGTTCGGTGTTCTGGAAAATTTGGTGAAGATGTCCGTATACTTGGCGGTGCACCGATGCGGTTCGGTGAGCCCAATTTCAATCGTCCTTTGGTCCAATCTACAGAGCCCATGTTCTGGAGATTTTAGCGAGCCTCATAATGATTCAGCGATTCACCGAGTGATTCGGCGAGCCTGAATTTAATCGCCTTTTGATACCAACTGGAGAGCCAGTGTTAAGGATATTTTGGTGAGCTTCATACAGTTAGGCGGTGCGCCGAATGGTTCGGCGCTCTCCACAAAACTTTACCGACTAGTCACATAGTGAAGAATCCTCCTGACCCTGTTCTTTCCATTTAGTACTATTGTTTTCTTACTTCTGTCTTTATTTCTTGTTCTTTTTATTTTTACATTGAGGATAATGTCAGATGCTTTTGGTGGGGTGGGGACTTGTTCTGAATACCACCTCTTGATGTGTTTGAATGTGGCTGTTCTCTTGCAATTTCGAGTGTCAGTTGTGATCAATACCGATGACTTAAATAGTGCTCTTAATTGAATGACATGAGTGTGCGGCTACGATGAGGAAAATTGAGTTACATAGGTAATATGTGAACTCCTAGCATCTCATTGTGACTAGCCAGTTGTTGAAATGATCTCTTGTGATGATCGTTGCACGCTAGCTGAAAATTGTAGAGTCTTGTTTTATGATTGTGTGGAATGCCATGCGTCGTGAGGTTGTCTTGAACTATGTGGTTGATGATACCTATAACTTGCCCTGTTAGTCCAATTGATTGATTGAAGCAAGCGATTGAAATGATCTTAGGCAAAATTTGTTAAGAGTGAACCCTAAATTGATAGTATACCTCTTTGTGGCCACCTTGTGAGAGTGTGAACCTAGCTTGGCACCCTTTGCCTATCCTTTTCTTTGAAAGAAACTTGAACAACCTTGACCTTTTTGTCCCATCACCTATAACCTTCATGAAGTATTGGTTCGTTTGAATAGCCAACTTAGGCCAAAAGACTAAGTTGGGGGTGTGGTGAATAAGGAGGAAAGTCAAGAAGTATGAAAAATCGTTCTTTGATGGATGGTTTTGAAAAATATGGAACCCCTCCATGTAAAAAAAAGAGAGAAAGAAAAGAAAAAGGTGAATATGGAAAAAGATTTAAAAAAAGAAGAGTTGTGAAATAAAGCTTGTGAAACAAGCAAAATAAATGGGGTATCCAATGAGTCATGCTTAAATGAGTAATAGGGTGGATTTTGAACATCATAGAAGTGTGAAAGAGAAGGAGATAAAGTGAATTGCAGGCCATACTTCATGAAGGTAGAAGCCACTA
Organism: Solanum etuberosum; assembly: GCA_029582245.1. Taxonomy (NCBI): domain Eukaryota; kingdom Viridiplantae; phylum Streptophyta; class Magnoliopsida; order Solanales; family Solanaceae; genus Solanum; species Solanum etuberosum. The sequence continues at coordinate 87,754 of JAJONR010001123.1, read as the reverse complement.
AACTAAAATAACATACCGTTACACTCAGCCCCATTACAAGCCTTGAAAGACCTTTTTAATCTTGAGCGAGCTGAAAATAATGTTGATTGGAAAATAAGGGCAAGCCTATGGGTAGAGTTATGAATGTGTTCATCTTTGGGAGTGTGAGAGTTGTATTTGATTTCAAAATTATAAATTGTTGATGAACTTTCTGTGAGCATGGAATCATTCTTTGTGTGAGGGCATTTGAATGCTTTTGTTGAGCTTAAATTTGCATTTGAAGTAAGGATTTTGAGCTTGAGTTCTATTTGATGATGGTGAGTCACAGTTTGAAACTTAGAGTGCACAATTGAACATTGTATGTGTAGTTTGAACCTCTTGTGTGCATTTGTGATGAGTCTTGACTAGCACTGTTTGTAGACATCCTTATTGAACTGATTTATCTTGAAGTTTTACTTGAGGACAAACAAAAGTTTAAGTTGGGGGTGTTGATGAGTCTGGGATTTTGACTCATTTAGGGCTTGAATATCACAGTTTAATGACCTCATTTGCCTAACTTGTGCTCAAAACTGATGCTTATATGTTGATATGTATCTAGGAAAACAAAAGAGCAAGGAAATGACATTAATGGGCAAAAGAAAGAAGAACAACAAAGCTGACGATGGCCAAAGTGGCCTCTTTGCACACCTAAAGTTACAGCATGTTACCCCTTTAATGAGAGAAATTGAGCGAAGTATTGGACCTATCGGCGACACGCCAACTGGACCGGCGAAAGAAACTCAGTTCGCCGAATGTTACAGAACTATCAACGAAAGTGCAAGCAAAAACGGCGATCAACAAGAGAAAAAGGTGACTCACCGAACCCTTCGGCGATCCCGACTTAGATCTTCTAAAGTTACAGTCCAAAAGTGGTGAGAACTCAAGATAAAACGACGATTGATAGGGAGTTTGGCGAGTCGCCGACCTGCTTGGTGACACGCGACTTACCTCGCCGCATGACCCCGAAGGACAAATTCTGAAAGTGTATAAATTGATTTTAAAAAAATAGATTAGGGCATCCTATCATTGTGGGACTCAGAGTTTTTAATTGAAACATTGTTTATGCTTAGTTTGGAAGAATTTTCTAGTATATTTTGAATTGGGGTTTTGTAACACCCCGACTTTTCGAAACGTATAAATTAACTCGTACCTTCGTGGAAAGGCAAAGAAGGTGAGTGATAAATTAAGAATAATGTGGTATGTCATAATTTAAGTGTTCAAGGGTTGTATCTCAAGTTTTGAAGTTAGGTAGGTGGCAAAATAAAAGTTGGCGAAAGTTATCGTAAGTTCCTTTTTAAATATTTCTCTGAAATTTGGGCCAAATGTCTCGGAGGTTTTCTCCAAATATATAATGAGTTATGGGTCCCCCAACCTATCAAATCGAAGGTCTACAAGTCTAGTTCCAACGCATCAAACCGTTCATTCATACAACTTCAGAATAGACAGATATTCACATTTTCGCGAGACTGCACAAGTAGGCACGTGAGGTGGGGCTCTAGGTCGGTGGAATTTTATATATATCTTCTTCTTCGACTTTTTCTTCATTCTTTGAGTTAAGAACTAGAAAACTTAGGAAACCCATTTCTAGGATCAACCAAATTATAGATTTTCTCGACTTAAGTCCTTGATGAAAGTTGTTCTACGCGTTGAGCTCGTCATCACGGTATAATTTATTTTATCGATTTTCTAGCATATCATACTTTGGTGTTGGGACAACAAGGGTTTGGACATATATTAAGGTTTTGAGGTATATTACGAACTTAAGATGAAGGTAAGACCGTTCTTTCATCGACTCTAGCTTTAATAAGCCGCAAATAGCAATTTACAACGGAAATACATATCTTTTATCGGATTATCGTGGTATCTTCTATTCTTGTGTGTTGATTATGGTCCTACCTTTTTGTAGTAGCGAGGGGGGCTGTGAGTAAAAGTCGTTAGGCCACGTAAATTCAGCGAAAAAGGTATGTAAAGGCTATTCTCTTCTTACGGCATGTTTCGTTAAAGCTTAGGAGCAATGCAATTAGATTGTTATTGTTGCCCTTGGGGCTATTGTGGTTAGCTGCAGAAATGTGATCTATGCCTAGAAGGGCTATGTTCTGCCTACAGGGATATATTGATTCCTAGAAGGGCTATGAGGTGCCTACGGGGCTATATTGACGCCTAAGAAGGCTACGTGCTGCCTACAGGGCCATGTTTTTGCCTAAGAGGGCTATGAGTTGTCTATAAGATATATTGATGCCTAAGAGAGGTATGTGCTACCTACATGGCAATATTATTTCCTAATAGGTCTATGTGACTGCCTACGGGGCTAGGGGACTACCGATAGGGGTATATAGACTGATTGGCACTTTCTGGGCTTATGAGGGCTTGGGTAGGTGGTCTTGTGTGCTGTTTGTACCTGCCGAGCGGATGGGGACTTGGTTAGGTTGTTGTTTTATTATTTTTGATATGTTTAGATTTAGGAGCAGGTCAGTACACTTATCTTATCCTTGATTTATTTATTGGATTACTTCCTGTATATTAGGATACCTGCTCATAGTCTATTGCCTTTCATGCTCGATACATTATTTGGTATTGATGCCCCATCGCCTGGGGGTACTGAATTCATGCCTGCAGGTCCCGACAGACGACCCAGTAGACCTCCTCATCAGCAGGATTGACTTCTATCCGGTTGGCTAGCCCCTTTCAACCGGAGTTTCCATAGTTGGGAGGTTTGTTAGATTTTGTTGTATATATTTTTATGGGTAGGCTAGGGCTCTGTCCCGCCAATATTTACTACTCTTAGAGGATTGCCGACTAGTGTGTGGGGTGTATAGCTATGTTATGGCCATGCTGGGCAAGTTTGTTGGTTTGCTGAAGCTTGTTAGCTGTTTGATGTATTGTCTTGATATAAACCTGCTTTCAGTTTCGGTATAGAAATTATGGTGGCCTCGACGGCCCAATCATGACTTCTGTGCTAGTTGGCTATTTCTTTATATGAACTCTTGGGAGTAGCTATTTCTTTTATCGATCTGTTGATAGAGGCCTTGCCGGCCGAGGGCTTAATTTTAAGCTGAGATATACTTGTTTGTTTTCTTGATTGCATGTGGTTGCCATGCGCTAGTAGCAAATGGTTCAGCAGGGTCGGCTCAGGCATGAGTTTTGTCATTAAGAGCAGTTGCGCCCCTTGAGTTTGGGGAGTGACAAACTTCCCATAACTAGCCAAGGGATAGATACAACTGCAGGCGAGGGTACCGACAAGGTACCACAGGTGGAGGTAGCCCATTGTGAGACCCAGGGGGAGACATCTTCTCAGCCCCCTATAGCTTCTCCACTGCTTCAGGAGCCTCCGAGGACTACAAGACCCCCGACTCCACCAGCAGTACCACCTCTAGTTCCTCCTATTCCATCTGATCAAGATTTCAAGAGTGCAGTATGTATGTTAACATAGTTAGTAGCTGCACAACGCCAGCCAGTTGTGCCACATTTTGCCGGACCTTCTGAAGGGCTCGAAAGTTCAAGAGTTCGTGAATTTCTTGCCTTGAATCCTCCACAGTTTACAGGGACAGATCACAGAAAGGACCCTCAACACTTGGTCGATCAACTTCATAGGATATTCAGAGTCATGCATGCCTCAGCGACTGAGTCAATTGAGTTAGCAGCATTTCGATTGCGTGATGTTGCTGTATTGTGGTACGAAAGTTGGGAGAGATCTAAGGGAAAAGATGCATCTCTACCCACTTGGGATAGCTTTACAGAAGCTTTCATAGATCACTATTTACCTCGAGAGATTAGGGATGGCCGGGTGGACTAGTTTCTAAACCTCCGGCAGGGCAGCATGAGTGTCCGAGAATACGGGCTGAGATTTGATTCATTCGCTAGATATGCACCAGCATTTGTTGATACGATGCATGAAAGGGTGCGTAGATTTGTGGGAGGGCTTGACTCGGACTAAATCGACGCTTGTTCTACCACTGCACTAAATGATATTATGGATATCTCGCAAATTTAGGCCTTTGCACAAGGCATAGAGGATCGTCGACATCTACAGTATATGAGTGAGAGGGTTGAGAGAGAGAGACAGAAGATGGCTAGGCCCACTGGTTCACAGGGAGATTTTAAGGGTGGTCCCAGACCCCGATATTCTAGTAGGCCACCTAGACCTCCATCACAGCAGTTCCAGGGTAGTAGATTTGGTCGTCAGGGATAGTCAGGCCCAGGTGAGGGTTCACGAACATTAGGCTCTCAGCAGCTCAGGGGTTCAGGCCAGGCTAGGACAGCCCCATCGCGTTGCGCTACTTGCGGTAGGATGCATTTCGGGAGGTGCAGGCAAGGTTCCACAGGTTGTTATTCTTGTGGACAAGATGGGCATGGGTGGAGGAACTGCCCGACCATAGGTCAGGGTAGTATAGCTCAGTCGACCGGGTCAGTAGTAGGTTCCTCCTCATCAGCACAATCTACAAGGCGTGGACCCCAAACTTCAGCAAGTAGAGGTAGAGGTGGAGGAAGAGAGGGAAAATCTAGTTTTGGTCATGGTTAGAACCGTACATATTCACTACCCGCCAGACAGGACTCAGAGTGATCACCAGGTATTGTGACAGGTGCATTGATTGTTTGCTCCCATTGTGTTTATGCTTTGATAGATCCTGGATCTACTCTGTCTTATGTTACTCCATTTATTGTGGGGAAGTTATGTATAGTAGCAGAGTCATTAGATCGACCCTTTATTGTATCTACACCAATGGGTGAGTCTATTACTGCCAGGAGAGTCTATCGAGGGTGCACGGTAGAAATTATCGATCGTCAGACCTCTGTAGACCTAGTAGAGTTAGAGATGGTTGATTGCAACGTCATATGGGTATGGACTAGTTAGCATCTTGTTATGCTAATGTTGAGTGCTGGACAAATATTGTTAGATTCCACTTTCCAGGAGAGGTAGTTTGGGAAAGGAAAGGCAATACATCAACGCCGAAAGGTAGGTTTATTTCCTATCTTAAGGCAAGGAGGATGATTACTAAGGGTTCTATTTATCATCTTGTTCGCATTCATGATATAGATGTAGAACCACCGACACTTCAGTCTATTTCGGTAGTTAATGAGTTTCTAGATGTATTTCCAGACGAGCTTCATGGTATCCCTCCAGAATGGGAAATTGATTTTGCTATCGATATGCTACTAGGTACACAACCCATATCTATCCCTCCTTATAGAATGGCTCCTGCTGAGCTAAAGGAGTTGAAGGATCAGCTGAAAGACTTGCTGGATAAAGGCTTTATTAGGCCTAGTGCTTCACCATAGGGTGTGCCAATGTTATTCATGAGGAATAAAGATGGCTCACTAAGAATGTGTATTGATTACCGATAGCTGAATAAGGTGACTATAAGGAATATGTATCCCCTTCCTAGGATCGATAACATGTTTGATCAGTTACAAGGTTCTAAGTGCTTCTCAAAGATTGATTTAAGATTAGGGTACCACCAGATACGAGTTCGGTAGAAAGACATTCCAAAGACGACTTTTAGAATCAGATATGGACACTTTGAGTTCTTGGTAATGTCTTTTGGATTAACTAATGCCCCAGCAGTGTTCATGGACCCGATGAATAGTATATTCAGGACGTATCTAGACTTGTTTGTAATTGTATTTATTGATGATATTTGGTGTATTCACGTTCAAAAGCTGCGCATGCAAATCATCTGCGAGCAGTCCTTCAGGTTCTTTGAGACCGAGAACTTTATGCAAAATTTTCTAAGTGTGAGTTCTGGTTCGACTCTGTAGCTTTCTTAGGCCATATTGTATCACATCTATGCATTATGGTTGATACACAAAAGATTGAGGCCTTAAAGACTTGGCCCAGACCCATGACTCCGACTGAGGTTCGTAGTTTCTTACGGTTAGCTGGGTACTACAGAAGGTTTGTAGAGGGGTTTTCTTCACTTTCAACACCTTTAACGAAGCTGACTCAAAAAGCATCTAAGTTCCAGTGGACTGAAGCTTGCGATTATAGTTTCCAGGAGCTGAAGGACAGGTTGACATCAGCACCAGTTCTAGAATTGCCACAGGGTTCAGAAGGCTATGCGGTGTACTATGATGCTTTTGGTGTTGGGTTGGTATGTGTTCTAATGCAACATGGTAAGTTTATCGTATATGCTTCAAGGCAGTTGAGGAAGCATGAGAAGAACTATCCGACCCACGATTTAGAGTTGGCTGTAGTTGTGCATGAGTAAAAGATCTGGAGACATTATTTATATGGCGTTCATGTTGACATCTTCACAGATCATAAAAGCCTTCAATATATCTTTAGACAAAAGGAGTTAAATCTGCGACAACATCGATGGCTTGAGTTACTGAAAGACTACAACGTGGATATTTTATATCATCCAAGAAAGGCGAATATGGTAGCCGATACCCTCAGCCAAAGATATATGGGTAGTTTATCCTATTTAGGTGTTGAGAAGGGTGAGCTAGCGCGAGAGCTTCATCAGTTAGCTAGCTTGGGAGTCAGATTGTTAGAGATAGACAATAGTGGAGTCACAATTCAGGACACAGTCGTATCATCCCTAGTTGTAGAGGTAAAAGCACGACAACATGAGGATCCTAGCTTAGAGCAGCGCAGAGCCAAGGCTCAGGATCAGTAGTCTTTAATATTTGATATAGCAGGAGATGGAGTCCTCAGATATATTGGTCGATTGTGTGTTCCAGATGTTGCAGGGCTTCGACATCAGATTATGGAAGAGGCACATCATTCCAGTTATTCTATTCACCCTGGTTCGACAAAGATGTACCATGATATTAAGCAGATCTATTGGTGGCACGGGATGAAGAAGGACTTTGTTGAGTTTGTGGCACAGTGTCCTAACTACCAACAGGTGAAGGTTGAGCAACAAAAGCCCGCTGGGCTAGTCCAGGAGATAGCCATTCTTTTGTGGAAGTGGGAAGCAATTAATATGGATTTTATTACAGGGTTACCCTGATCGCGTCGTAAGTTTGAATCTACTTGGGTAATTGTTGACGGACTAACAAAATCAGCCCACTTCTTACCAGTCAGGGCTACTTTTATAGCCGAAGACTATGCAGGGCTCTATATTAGAGAGATTGTTAGGATAGGTTGTCCCAATATCTATTATCTCTGATAGAGGAGCACAATTTACCGCTAACTTCTAGAAGTCCTTCAATAAAGGACTGGGGACACATGTTAATCTTAGTACTGCTTTTCACCCTCAGACAGATGGCCAGGCTAAGCGCACAATTTTGACACTCGAGGTTATGTTACGGGCGTGCGCGCTAGACTTCAAGGGAAGTTGGGATGACCACCTGCCTCTTATTGAGTTCGCATACAATAATAGTTATCATTCCAGCATCGGGATGGCACCTTATGAGGCTTTGTATGGGCGAAAATGTAGATCCCCCATTGGATGGTTTGAGGTAGGTGAGTCAGGGTTAATTGGACCCAACTTAGTACAGCAGACAGTGGAGCAGGTTAAGCTCATTCGGGAGAGGTTGCTAACAGCTCAAAGCCGACAGAATTTATACTCAGATGTGCGATGAAGGGACTAAGAGTTTTGTGTCGATGACTAGGTATTCTTAAAAGTCTCGCCTATGAAGGGTGTTATGAGATTTGGAAAAAAAGGCAAGCTTAGTCCAAGATTCATTGGGCCGTACCGGATCCTTTAGAGTGTAGGAAGAGTGGCTTATGAGTTAAAATTGCCTTCGGGGCTAGAATCTGTTCATCCAGTTTTCAATGTATCGATGCTACGAAAATGCGTAGGAGACCCTTCTCGGGTTGTCCCAGTTGAGGATGTTCAGATCACAGAGGAGTTGTCCTACGAGAAAATTCCAGTTGCCATATTAGATCGACAGGTCCGTAAATTGAGGACCAAAGAGGTGGCTTCGGTTAAAGTATTGTGGAGAAAAAAGAATAGAGAAGAGGTGACCTGGGAAGTTGAGGATGGCATGAGGTCCAAATATCCTCACTTGTTTCGTACCTCAGGGTGATGGCATATCAGTTTATATTAGTGCAGAGAGGTAAGATACCTATCTGATTTTTGTATATTGTTGCTTATTATTATGATTGTTGTCGTTGTGTTTTTTCTAGCACTGTTATTGTGGAGCTATAGTGCTTAGCTATTTATGTCGTCCTATGAGATGCCTAGGTTAGAATTTCTGCGTTTCAGGTTCCTGGATAGTCACATTTACAATTAATCTGCCTAAATTTTGGCAACTCCTAAGGACTTAACCGTGTAACTCAGATTTTTCATTCGAGAACGAATGTTTCTAAGGGGGGAAGGATGTAACACCACGACTTTTTGAAATGTCTAAATTAACTCGTACCTTCGTGGAAAAGCAAAGAGGGTGAGTAATAAATTAAGAATGATGTGGTTTGTCATAATTTAAGTGTTCAAGGGTTGTATCTCAAATTTTGAAGTTAGGTAGGTGGCAAAATAAAAGTTGGCGAAAGTTATCGTAAGTTCCTTTTTAAAGATTTCTCTGAAATTTAGGTGAAATGTATCAGAGGTTTTCTCCCAATCTATAAAGCGTTATGGGGCCCCCGACCTATCAAATCGAAGGTCTACGAGTCTAGTTTCTAACACATCAAACCATTTGTTCATACGACTTCAAAATAGAGAGATATTTGCATTTTTGCGAGACTGCGTAAGCAGGCACGTGAGGTGGGGCCCTAGGTCGGTGGAACTTTATATATATCTTCTTCTTCGACTTTTTCTCCATTTTTTGAGTTAAGAACCAGAAAACTTAGGAAACCCATTTCTAGGATCAACCAAATTATAGATTTTCTTGATTTAAGTCCTTGACGAAAGTTATTCTACGCGTTGAGCTCGTCATCATGGTATAATTTGTTTTATCGATTTCGTAGCATATCATACTTTGGTGTTGGGACAACAAAGGTTTGGACATATTTTAAGGTTTTGAGGTGTATTACGAACTTAAGATCAAGGTAAGACCCTTCTTTCATCGACTCTAGCTTTGATAAGCCGCAAATAGCAATTTGCGATGGAAATACATATCTTTTATCGTATTATCATGGTATCTTCTATTCTTGTGTATTGATTATGGTCCTGCCTTATTGTAGTAGCGAGGGGGGCTGTGAGTAAAAGTCGTTAGGCCACATGAATTCAGCGAAAAAGGAATGTTAAGGCTATTCCTTTCTTACGGCATGTTTCCTTAAAGCTTAGGAGCAATGTAATTGGATTGTTATTGTTGCCCTTTGGGCTATTGTGGTTAGCTGCAGAAATGTGATCTATGCCTAGAAGGGATATGTTCTGCCTACAGGGCTATATTGATGCCTAGAAGGGCTATGAGTTTCCTACGGGGCTATATTGATGCATAAGAAGGCTATGTGCTGCCTACAGGGCCATGTTGTTGCCTAAGATGGCTATGAGTTGTCTATAAGCTATATTGATGCCTAAGAGCGTTATGTGCTGCCTATGGGGCTATATTATTGCCTAAGAGGTCTATGTGACTGCCTACGGGGCTAGGGGACTACCGATAGGGGTATATCGACTGATTGGCACCTTTTGGGCTTATATGGGCCTAGGTAGGTGGTCTTGTGTGTTATTTGTACCTGCCGAGCTTATGGGGACTTTGTTAGGTTGTTGTTATATTATTTTTGATATGTTTAGATTTAGGATCAGGTCAGTACACTTATCTTATCCTTGATTTATTTATCAGATTACTTCCAGTATATTAGGATACCTGCTCATAGTTTATTGACTTTCATACTCTGTACATTATTTTGTATTGATGCCCCATTGCCTGGGGGTACTGCATTCATGCCTACATGTCCCGACAGACAACCCAGTAGACCTCCTCAGCGGCATGATTGACTTCTATCCGGTTGGCTTGCCCCTTTCCTCTGGAGCTGCCAGAGTTGGGAGGTTTGTTAGCTTTTGTTGTACATATTTTTATGGGTAGGCTAGGGCCCTGTCCCGCCAATATTTACTACTCTTAGAGGATTGCAGACTAGTGTGTGGGGTGTATAGCTACGTTATGGCCATGCTGGCCTAGTTTGTTGGTTTGCTGAAGCTTGTTACCTGTTTGATGTATTGTCTTGATATATACCTGCTTTCAGTTTCAGTATAGAGATCATTGTGGCCTCGACGGCCCAATCAGGACTTTTGTGCTAGTTGGCTATTTCTTTATATGAACTCTTGGGAGTAGTTGTTTCTTTTATAGATCTGTTGACAGGGGTCTTGCCGGACGAGGGCTTAATTTTAAGCCGAGATATACTTGTTTACTTTCTTGATTGCGTGTGGCTGCCATGCGCTAGTAGCAAATGGTTCAGCAGGGTCGGCTCGGGCCTGAGTTTTTGCATTAAGAGCCAGTTGCGCCCCTTGAGTTTGGGGTGTGACAGTTTTGGAATTGAAGCTAAATCGAAGCATTGTAAAGACTCGGAGATTAATACCCAACTATGAAAAATGTAATTGTTATTGATTTCTTCCTTTTTATGATGTGTGTCTAAAACCCCCATTCTTGGGGGTTTGATCATGTGATTATGTGCTCTAATTATCTTATGAATATTGTTGTTGACTAGCTTAATTGCTGTTTTGAAGTGGGTTTGATCGGTAATTGAGGTTTAATTTATGAATTATGATTGAAAAATACAATTCAATCTTAGTCTTCTATGCTTGCTCGAGAGAGAGGTTTTAGAACTAGGGTTATCGATTGATGATTGTAGTGATTGGGTTTTTTTGGGTTCAACTCGAGAGAGTGAATATTAACTTGATTCTACCTATCTAGCTCGAGAGAGTAGATAAATTGAGGTATTAGGATGCTTATAGTGTTATTCTTGTCGAGGTTCGAGAGAACTCGCTTGAATCATAATAGTTGTTAGAGAGAAAGCTATTACATTGATAGTCTAGCCTACCAAATAAGATTCAAAAATTGTTAGTAAATTACAATTACCCATATGGTGAAATTAGCCTTTAATCGATCACGTCCCGGAGAATCCTTTATTTACTTGATTACTCCCCTGTTTTTAGTAGTTGTTAATTGTCAAACATTACCCCCATCTGACATTCGTTGTCAACCCCTTGAATTACTTGAATGGTTTTGATAATTTCTATTCGTACAATCGTTTAGATCATCCCGATCACTTCGTAATTGAATTCTAGCTTGTATCACTCCCTGTGGGATCGACCCCAACTCTTTGTTGGGTTTATACTGGATTGCGATCACCTACACCTAGTATTGGATGAGGTGTAGTTATACGAAATAAACTTGGTTCCACACATTAAAAAATAAAAGTGAAGTCAAAGAGATCTTCTAAAAATTTCATCCTATGATGGAAATACATTTTTACACCAAAGTTTTATCACTCTACATTGATGGCGGAGGAGTGTATAAAAGTCTTGACCCCTATCTCTCATTTCACTGCATTGAACACCTCACCACCCCACCTTATACACCTTAACGAGTTGCACTTGCAGAACGACGACATCGCCATGTTGTCAAAACTACAAGAACAGTGTTACATGATGCATCCCTTCCACCCCAATTTTGGTCTTTCGTGTGTCATCATACTGTCTACCTTATCAACCATCTACCCACCTCTCAACTATATAATCATTCTCCATTCCAACTATTACTTGGAAAATCACCTAATTATAGCTCCTTACGTATTTTTGGTTGCTTATGCTATCTATGGCTCAAACCATATTCCAAAAATAAACTTGAACCGAAATTCACCTCGTGTTTCTATCTCGAATTTTCCCTATCTCATCATTGTCACCAGTGCTTTAACCCAATATCTGTGAAGGTATATTTATCCCGAGATGTGCGATTTGTTGAGAATGTTTTTCCATTTAAAACTTTATTCTCCAATATTGCAATTATATCATCGCATCTATAATGGAAAATACCACAATCTTAAATCCTTTAGACCTCACACCCACATTTCCCATAGTTACTGGTCTGCCCCCTCCCTTAAATATAGACTCGCACACACCTGTATACTACCGATCAATGCCTTCTTCTTCCCCAAAAGAGTTACAGGCCAACTCAAAATCACAATCCTACCCCAAAAGTGAATCAATGGTAGAAGCAACTTCACTTCCTGCAATGTCTTCATCTCCAGGTAAATTTCTATCTCCCTCAACTTCTATAATTCCCACTCTCCAGGAAATGTCTTCTTCCTGTACTTCCCAACACAATACACCACCATACCTCCTTATAAGTTCACCACCCATATACCTACGAACACACATAGAAACCTGCGTCCCTTCCTTGTTTATCAATGCAGGAACACCATTCCACCAACACCCATGGCCCCTCGACCATCTTGCCCCATCTCCGAGTTAGAGATCGCTCCTTCACCGCCTCATTGTCCGTCTCCCCCTACTCGTGCTGTCACTCGATCCCAAAAAAATATTACTAAAGCCAAACAAATTTTTGATTACCTGGGCAAATTTAACCCCATCATCACACCTATTACTGCCAAACAAGCTCGAAAACATCCCCAAAGGTGAGATGAAATGAAACAGGAACTTGATGCTTTAATTAAAAACCAGACATGGGAACTTGTTCCTCCTGACCCAACTAAACATATAGTCTCTTGCAAGTGGCTTTTCAGGATAAAAACAAAAGCAGATGGGTCTATTGATAGATACAAAGCATGGATGGTTTCAAAAGGCTTCACTCATAGGCCGAACATTGACTTCCATGCGACCTTTTGCCCGATTTTCAGGCCTACCACAGTTCAGATTATCCTCTCTGTGGCACTTTGCCATAATTGGCACCTTCGTCATCTTGATGTTAACAATGTGTTCCTCCAGGGGAAGAGGAGGTGCACATGGCACAACCTCCAGGGTTCATTAATGATGACAAACCAAATCACATATGTCAGCTGCGCAAGACAATCTATGGATTGAAACAAGCCCCTCGGGCATGGTACAATGCCCTCACGGGTTACCTTTCATCCATAGGCTTTTTAAGACTAAATCAGATTCCTCGCTACTCGTTAGACAAGGTCTAGGTGAAACAATGTTTGTCCTTGTCTATGTCGACGACATTATTATCACTGGCAGCAAGACTTTCAATGTCGATCAGGTTATCGCTTCACTTACTTCTCAATTCTCTATTAAGGATTTGGGAAATCTTCACTACTTTCTTGGTGTAGAAGTTATACGCAGCTCTGACGGCTCAATTCTCACCCAATCAAACTATATGAATGAGATTTTGAATGATGAGCTAATGACCGATTGCAAAAGTGTCCACACACCAATGAGTGCATCTGAGCTACTCACATTGTCTGATGGTACTCACCTTACTTATGCAACATGCTATTGTTGGGTCTTAGGTAGGCTTCAATACCTGTTTTTCACTAGATGAGACATCGCCTATGCGGTGAATAAGTTATCCCAATTTATGAAAGCACCATCAGAACTTCATTGGAAAGTTGTGAAGTATGTTCTCCGTTACTTGTGTGGAACTATCCAGCTGGTCCTATGTGTAACTCAGTTGTGGACTTCAATTTGACTGTATACTCTGATGCAGATTAGGGTGGGGATATCTCTGACATAGTTTCCACATCTAGGTACATCCTTTTCCTTGGAACCAAATCCAATTAGTTGGTCCACGAAGAAGCAAAATATTGTCTCGTGCTCCTCCACTGAATCTGAGTATAGGGCAGTGGCTAATTCCCGTTCTGAAACCCTCTGGGTTACCAATATTCTCACTGAGCTGAGCTTTCCAGTGCATCAGTTTCCTATCATTTATTGTGAAAATCTTGGAGCCACATTCCTGAGCAAAAATCCTGTCTTTCATAGCCGTGTGAAGCATGTTACAGTTGATTTTCACTTTGTTCTTCACCATGTAGAAATAAAAAAGGTTCAGGTTGTTCATGTCCATGGTGCCAATCAAATCGCTGACACTCTCACGAAGGCACTGCCTAAACCCACTTTCCAGCAAAATCTATTCAAGTTAGGCTTAGTGACCCATCGTCTAACTTGAGGGGGCGTATTTGCACTGAACGACTCGGCCCTGTTAGCTACTGTTAGTTCAGTTTAGTTAGGATACTGCATTAATTAGTACAACAGTCTTTGTTTATTTATATTATATTATTAGTTTAGTTTATAAGCCCTGTAACTCAATGTGCTTACCATGTATTCTGCCTCATTCTTCTGTTCAGGTGATTTCCAGTTTGATGTTGGAAGAGGAAGACATCTCCTTTCCTTTGCTGGAATGCAGATGGTTGACAATAAGTTCTTGTCTTTCAAAACATTCCTTCCCAATGCTAGACAACCTCTTAAGGTCGACTCGTAATTTAGAAAACCTGATGATATTTCCTGATATGCCTGTATATTTTTAATTCAAGATATCTTTATGTCAAATGTATATTGATCCCCTACAGCCTTAACAAATTCAATTTCATTACTATAGTTGTTAAGCTTACCGCCTAAACTGATTTGTCCTTGTTCGGTATTTGTAGTACCATCCTTTTTTTGAGGGCGAAGACATTGATTTGCTGGAAGATAATTACATCTCGTTTGAAGAAAACATATTCAAAGTTTCTTACAGAATTTGAAGAATGTCAAGGTTATGCCATTTTGTAGTCGTACGCGTACTTCTGATGCAACAAAGCTCCATCAATTCTTGAAGTTCTTACTTGAGCATGTAATAAATCTGGAGAAGCTTGTTATAGTGCAAGAGCATAAGGATTGCAACAGTTGTTCTACTAATACCTCAAATCTGATGAAGTATTTGTTAGCTTTTCCAACAAGTGCAATTATTTCCTTAGGACCAATTAGTCATAATGTTTTCTATTCCTAGTTTGTTGCTCTTATTTTTGTTGCGATTTTTTTTTTAATGAGGATAACTTATTATCAATATTATATTATGTGCCAGCCATTAATTAGCACAAAAAATAGTTGATCGTCCCTTAGCCTAAGGTTTGTGTTCGTAAAAAGTAGAGTTAGTTTGCATCTCTTCCTACAAGGATGGAAACAACCTTCGGGTTTTACCTGTTACCATACATCCATTTAAGGCATTCCAACTTGGTGGGACCAGCAAAGAATGTGGTGCAGTTGATGGTACTTCTTCTCCCTAGCAAGAAGTCTCTGGTTCATGCTCTGGGTATAGAAAAATCTTTGGTAGGAGTGTTACCCCCGAATGGGCCCTAATGGAGGCAAATAATTATTTAGGCTACAATACGGATATCAAACACCCTAAAAAATAAAATAAAATAAAAACTTGAAAGCCATTTTTTATGAAATTTAGTTAACTTTTATAATAGAATATGCATACAGATAATACGTATATTATGGTGAAATTTCCAATTACATAATTAAATAATGTGGGACGTCCAATTACCACTTTCTTCATATTATTTACCTTTTTTAAAAACTAATTATCTAGTAATAAAACAAGTTAAAAAGTGTAAAATAAATACTTGATAAATATTATTAATATTGATAAATTTTAAGCGATATTGATCAAACCATTTTGAATTTTACATCTAAAATAAATTAGACTATCGTCTTTTTTTTCCTGCATATCTAATGTGAAGAGGTCCATAGTTAAAGTATTTGTCATCATTGATCATTGATCTTTTTACTCAAAGTAGTTACAAAATATACATAAATATTAGTGACATTCAAAATAATAAAGCTATAACTAAAGAATATGAACTTAAAACTAAATGTCACGGCTAAAACGAATCCCATAATTTCGAAAAAATGGTACGCTTATTAAATTAAAGTAGAACAAAAAAGATTCTAGAATGTCCTTACTATTGTCATTCTCCTACTTCAGACTCTCTCTTATATAATATAAGAAAGATAATGCCCTAGTCTCTTGTAGCGTAAAGACACATGATTGTCGCTTTTATTTTCTTTAAGGTTCTCTTTTTATGATGATTAATTGTTAAAAATCATATTATTAGATGATATTACTTTTTTAAGTTCAACTATTTGTTTTCCATCCATTAGTGTGTAGATGCTACTATTTCTAATAAAATCATAAATTTAAGATTCTATTCAGATGAAGTAGTTAACAACATAAATATGCCGTTTGTATTAATTAATTTGAATAAATATTTTTTTAAAGATGATTAAATAAAGATAAGAAAAGTTTCTAAAATTATTTGACGGACAACAAAAGAAAATATTTTGGCTCATGATCAGAAGTTTTAAGTTTTCGTCCTTTGTGATTTTCTTGAATACAAATATACAATGGTTGATGTCTTAATATTTTTATGTGATAAAAATTCATCAGTGTTATAAAATATAAGCAATATACTACAAATAATAAAGACAAAAGATATGGGGAGTAGAATGTAGAGATCATCTTATTCAAATGCCTTCATGTCTTTCATGTGTGTGTCTTTACAATTGTGAAAGAACAGCTCTATTTATAGGTTGAGAAATCACTCCAAAAGTCACCATATTAAATATCATAATAAATAGATACATTCTACTCCAAAAAGGTTCATAGAACCTAGGGAATATGAATAAGTAGTTCATATATTAACTCAATGGACAATCCACCCATTCAATGAATTTATAACACTCCCCCTTGGATGTCCATATATAATGTGCCTCACTAAAACCTTATTAAGAAAAAACCCAGTGGGAAAAAGTCTAGTGAAGAAAAAAGAGTACACACACCTCATAATACGCCTTGAATGTTGCCTCATGAAAAACCTTAACAGGAATACCCAATTGGGACAAAACCATGGTTAAGGAAAAGAGTACAACGCGTATTTCACTTCCCCTGATGAATGCTTTACTTTATATCTTGAAGATGACGCATTCCAACCTTATATCTCAACTTCTCAAATGTTGATGTTGGCAATGCCTTAGTGAATAAATCTATAAGATTATCACTTGAACATATCTTTTAAACTTCTATCTCACCATTTTGTTGAGGATCATGGGTGAAGAAGAACTTTGGTGAAATATACTTTGTCCAGTCTCATTTGATATATTCTTCCTTCAATTGAGCTATACATGCATCATTATCTTCATACATGGTGGCTGAAATATCTCTTTTTAAAGAAAAATCACACATTTCACGACATCTGCATAATCAATAATCCGTATGTGCACCTATTGCACTAATACATGATATTTTTAATCATATTCATGAGATCAGAATTTATCTTTCTTTATGTTAAGCAATCTTACAACCATTGGGGTACTCAATGAAATTTCTTTAACACTTTTTAAATCCTTCAAGGATTTTCATATAACCTTCATCGTCTCGCTAGATATGAAAATCATTCATTATACATATTCAAGCATTTCATCTATTGCCGGACTGGAACAAGCTTCATTTCATCCGCCACTAGAAAGTATATCTCCATTTAATAAGGTCAGAAATTTTGCCAAAAACCCTTTATGCCCCAAGGCACACACCATACTTTATATCTTACGGTTATAGTTTCGCACAATGATTAATTTGTACCCCCACTGACGTTATATCTTGATCCATGGTCTATAAGTTCAAAACGTCACTTTTTAAAGTGAAACATAATATACTTGAATTGTGCATTTCATTTGGCCAATCATTTATCTATCCACATTATATGACAGATTTGAATTCAAGATCCTTGTCATCATATGTTGCATTAAGTGCTACTTCATGTCAAAGATAAAGTTGACGGTCTATTGACTCGATTCCAATACGACATAACTTATCGAGATCTCTTCATATTTCATCATTTCAGGTACCTGAACCTTTGTCAAGGTTTTATGAAGTGTTATGTCATCGTGCTTCTTTTTAAAGCACATGCCTCATTATCATGACCATATTGATCATTTGCTCTTCATGCGTACCATAGACTCTGTCCTTCAAGGACTTCTCATTGGAGCATTTACAACTGGAATATAACATAGGGTCAGCAAATTAACCTAACAATTAATTTGCAACATTATGCAACTGAATTATCTCTTGAACTTCAAGTTCAATTTTCTAGAGGATCCGGATAATTCATAATTTTAAGCTGCCAATCATCTCTTCCCTATTGTTAGAAAATCTAACATTCACCCCAACCTCATTGGGGAATTCACCTTGTGTGTGGTATAGTAATTAAATCACATACCGTGCATTCAAATTTTAGATGAAAATTATTTGGTTCTTGACTCTGAGCCAATTTTGATGGGAAAACCTTGTTGGCTTGATGCATACATGTTATGCTGCATTTAAATAAACTCATCTCATACCAAATCTTATTTTGGGAGTTTTGTTCTCATACCCATGGTTTAGCTATAATTGGAGGCATACAATTTCTACTACACCAACCAGCATTATCAATATAACTAGTAAAATTACCCGCGCCTCGCGTGGAAATTTTATTCCACGGAATTTATAAAATAATACTTAAAACCTATCAGTCATTGAAACTAAAACACTATAAAGGAAGATGATAATTATAACATCTTGTCATTTATCCTTCAATCAATCATCTTTAATTTGATTTTATAATTTATCCTTTTGCTTCCAGGAAGTGTTACTATTTGATATTTTGGGGAATCAAATGAACATCAACCGGAGATATTAAATTTTCTAATAAATAAATAATCATTGGTGAAGGGATAAATAATTTTGAAGGGCTGAAAAAAGTGAACAAATATTCTAATTCTAACGTGTAGAAAGTTCTGCCCTATCTTTTTCTCTACATATATCATTTTAAAATTCCCCATTTAAATGTATCATAAGTAATTATTAAAATATAAAAATTAAAGGGAAAATGTATCATATTGGATAACAATTCAACTTATTGTATATAGTTGAAAGGAAAAAATACTATCCAAAACTATTCAGTTTGTTTGGGTGTTTTTAAAAAATCAACATACCAGAGTGATGAGGTTCAATTTGAAACTACACTTCTATTCCAATCGTAGTATCGAGAAACACATCTATTAAGTCAAGAAAAGTATTTACAACTTGCAGTAAACTTGAGAATCTGTCCATACATCATATTGAATATGATCAATTAATTTATTGTGTAGTTATCTATGTCTTTGGGATTAAAAGAGGCCGCAGTCTAGTCATATTTCTCTATAGGTCATCCGGCACATCCTTGAACTTATGTCAAAAGTTTATTAATTCTTGTCTTCTTTTCTAGGTTCACATCGCACATCAAGGTGCGATAAACTTTTTAAGGTCTTTATGTGCTTACAATGAAATACCAAATTTGAATTTTGTCTTCAAGATATGGTAGTATAGATCTTTAAGGAATTCTTTAACTGTACCTTCAACAATTTTAGTAGAGAAAACTTGCATGAATACTCAATTAACGTTGTTCTTTTCTCTGTACTAACAAATACTTATAACAATAACTTTGCAGAAACAAAAATAAAAAAGTTTAAAACATGTACTAAAAAGCATAAATTAATAACATAAGCATAAATTAATGACTTTAAAAAAAATACCAGGATCTGTAACAATAGAATGAAACAAAAAGAAAAAACTCGAGTCCACTGAAAGCATAATGTACCCTTAAGGAAATTGTTTCCCTCTAGTACCCGAGGTTTAAAGGAATAGATCATCTCAGGATAGGACGATTCTATTCACCAGTTTATTGATACAAAAACAATGGTGTAGTGAGCCACTCAACAGGAGCAAAGTACACAAATATTTAATTGTGCAGAAGAAGAAGAAGTAGTTCAAAATTTTCGTTGTTTTAAAATGAGAGGAAATCCCTCTATTTATAGACAACAAAGGGTAGTGTGAACAAATGTTTATTGTGCCTTATCAGAAAAGTTACAACCCTTCGGAAAGGTCACAACCTTTCATAAAAGTCACAACTTTCCATAAAAGTTGCAACTCTTCATAAAAGTCACAACTCTTCAAAAAAGTCACAACTCTTCATAAAAGTCGCAACTTTTCATAAAAGTCACATCTTTTCATGAAAGGGGAAGGCTAGTATTGGAAATAAATAAATTAAAAGGGAGTCCTGGTTTGTGGTGGCGTCACGTAGGCCCCCTTAGGGTTCTCTTTTATATCTATACTAGTAAAATTACCCGCGCCTCGCGCGGAAATTTAATACCACAGAATTTATAAAATAATACTTAAAACCTAACAGTAATTAAAATTGAAAAATTATATTATCTTACATACAAGATTACATAGTAACAAACATTAATAATGTAAAGGAAAATAAAAATTATAACATCTTATCATTTATCCTTAATAACATAAGCATAGATTAATGACTGTAAAAATATATACCAGGATCTGTAAAATAAGCAATGGTGTCAGTGAGCCACTTAACAGGAGCAAAGTACACAAATATTTAATTGTGCAAAAGAAGAACAAGAAGAAGCAGTTCAGAATTTTCGTTGTTTTAAAATGAGAGGAAATCCCTCTATTTATAGACAACAAAGGATAGTGTGAACAAATGTTTATTGTGCCTTATCGGAAAGGTCACAACTATTTGGAAGAGTTGCAACCCTTCGGAAAGGTCACAACATTTCATAAAAGTCACAACTTTTTTATAAAAGTCTCAACTCTTCATAAAAGTCGTAACTTTTCATAAAAGATACAACTCTTCAATAAAGTCGCAACTTTTAATAAAAGTCACAACTTTTAGTAAAAGTCACAACTTTTCATGAAAGGGGAAGGCTAGTTTTGGAAATAAATAAATTAAATGGAAATCCTAGTTTGTGGTGGCGCCACGTAGGGGGGCCTAAGGTTCTCTTTTATATATATATATGATATGATATATGATTTAATAATTTGGAACTGTGCTCTTCGTTTAAAAATTGGAGCACAAAACTTTACAAAAACTAATTTGTAAGTTGAAAACAAAGCACATGTGACCATCTCATAGATGCAACTATCATATATTTATAAACGGCCCACATGGCAGGTGAACGAGCTCATTTTCACTTTTTTATATGTTCCAAAAATCTTAGGGAGTACAATCTCAACCTTAGATGGTACAATGATACAATCATCATTTTATCATGAGAACAATCAACACAAGAGAATTCTTGAAGAATATTTTATTTCTTCATCAAATAAGCCACATGAATTCTCAATTATTTTTTCATCACATTTAAACCGAAATGGCCAATCGGTCATGCCAACTGATCTTTAGTTTTCTCAAACCTCCCGTAGAGGTGAGTTGTGACATATATCATTTTTATCAAACCTCCCATAGAGGTGAGTGGTGACATATATCCAATCCATAATGATTTTATCACATCTTGATCCATTCTCTTTTAGAACGGTCGAGCATTCATGATGCTTATCACATGTCACATTCTCTTCCAGAAATGAACTAATAATTTATATGTGCTTCATAGATTTGAATTATAAGCACATTGTCATGCCTTTAAAATTTATCATTTCTGCATGACCCACCTCAACATCACTTTGAAAAGTCAAGTGTACCACCACCTTATCTTTCCTTCTTTTGATGGAGGATTTTTATATTATTAGGTCGCACAACGACCACGGGTCCAATGACCTTTCATACCATTATGATGATAAAAATTACCTTCAGATTATGAAGACCTATTTGGAGAACCCACAATGTTCTCCCTTTCATAATTACCACAATGATGACTATTATAATTCTGTCCATCCACGCCCTTATTCATACATTCAATCACTTGTCATCTTTCAGACCTATTATTCACTGCTACAAAGATTCATATGATAGAATGGAGCAATTGAGCAGATTTTAAACTTATCATGTACTACTACCACATTCGCTTTAGGAAATGGAGAAAATTCAATGGGACGAATTTCATGACTTTTCATCAAAACCTTAGTCATCATTATATCATCACTATGGTGCATTGAGATTCAAACTCAGTGTATTACCCATGTAAGGCGTGTTAGACCATGATTCTATGAGACTCGAACCCAATCCTTATCATCATGGTGCATCAAAAATCAAATTGATGTCTTACCCTTTTGGTGAGATCGGACTTAAATCTACCGTCTTACCCTTAACGAACGGTATAATAGACTGAAGTATAACATGACTCACCCTTTGAGTCTTTCAGAATAATCTAAATATTATTCAAACTCATGCTACTAAAACTTTATACCTTCTTTCATTTCAAGAATTTTGTAGAGCATGTCATATTCAACCAGTAGTAGTATACGCATTTGGTTCCTGGTCATTGTTAGTGGCCGAACACTATTGTATTCTAAATCATAAAAAGATTCTAGAAAATACATACCCGATTTTATGCATATAATACCTTGATTCCAGTAGTTATCATTTTTCCTACTTGATTCTCATAACAAAACAACCACAACACGAGCTAAAGAAAAACTAAAACTCAATCTCAATTGGCTAGAGTCTCGTACTGATAACGTGTTATAAAATATAAGCAATATATTATTTGTAGTATATTGCTTATATTTTATAACAATCAGGGACAATTATGAATTTTAGTTAACTTTAATATGCGAATTACATATTAACTAGGGAACAAAAACCTAAAATGCACCATTAAGATGATGCAATAAGTTAAATACATATCAAGAATGTTTACTAAAACTCTTTGACCCCCTAATTTGATATATTGTGCTCCACACAATTCACAGCTCAACGAGCTATCAATATTTTGCGATTCATGGGTATAATACTCTTTATAGTAGTAGTTCTTATTAATGATTTTATGGGTAAGGCACAAGTACCCCCTAGACTATGACCGAAATCCCAGAGACATACCTTAACTAATCTAAGGTCTTATTACCCCCCTGAACCCATTTTTTTTATAATTTTGTACACCTTTTTAGCTTATGTGGCATCCAAATATCTCCCAGGTGCCTCAATTACGTGGAGTCACGGAATGTGCCACATAAGCTAAAATATGTATGAAATTACAAAACAAATGAGTTCAGGGAGGTAATAGGACCTTAGTTTAGTTAAGGTGTGTCTCTGGATTTACAGTCGTAGTGTCAAGGGTACTTGCGCCTTATCCCAAATTTTAATAATTGAATTATGATTAAACAAATAATTTCTATTTAATAGGGCGTCTTTTTTTACCTATGAATTTCATTAGATATAGAAATGATACAACTAATGAATTTGTTAGGTCTTTCAATATCAATAGGTTGCTTGTTTCATATTTGTACCTTCTCAAAGGAAAAAAGATCTCGGTTATAGTCCAAAAGTAGTATGTTATTGATTGCTTTCCTTGTTCTATTGTATATGTGAATTATCTTAACGAAACCCTTCTCTTTTTCCTCGTGTGAGGGTTTACATAACTTGTTTCTATCCGTTGTTAAATGATTTCACTTAATAGAGTCTTGAGGGCGGTCTCTTTGAGAAGTGGTCATATTCGTTTGTATTAGTCGTCCATGGTAAAGATTCAGTATTGGTCGTTGTCCTGTCCGAACTAAGATTGATTGATGTGGTAAGGGGCATTTTGGTGATTTTCATTAAATTTGACCTACTTAAGAGTGTTGTAGCGTTTACATGTGTTATCCTTGTATTTGGTGTTGTTACGTTTTTATAAAACTGTATTATTCCAAAAATTTATATGCAAAGATTCAAACCATTCTTCATATTTGTATAGGTTCGTACGTGGTGATTCATAATTGTTCATATATGTTAAGGCCCAATTATAAGCCTGGAAAATGCGTTAGATGAGAATTAAGGTCATAAAAGACTCCTAGCATATGAAGAGTTTTGTGGCCTACTACCAACCAAATGATAGGTCTTGAAGTTTTCTTAGCAATGTCTTTGATCGTTCGTCACTCCAAGTTATGTTCTAAAAGTTATTTTCCTTTTATTGGGCACTACATAGTTTGCGCGAATCACCCCACAAAAAATATTTTTGTCGCGCGACCGCATCGGAAAGTCAGTGCTATTTCCATGGCTGGAGTTGTTCATACGCATGATAAGAAATCAAACCAAGGTGGAGATTGAAAGATTTGGTTTGGTCCATATGGGGTCAAACCCACTGGAAGAAAATTCATGTGCCAATTTACTTGGCTAGGAATACAACTTGGATAGCAAGCTAAAGTTTGTGGAGGACAAATTTTGTATAAAAGGATGGACATTCTTCATTGTTCAAACCTTCCTAAACTCATATCAATATACATTAGAAGAGTAGAAAATTAGTAGAGAAATTTTCTTAGATGTATTTGAGATCTCTCCCCATTCATTGTTAATATACAAGTAGTTGTTTTCTGGGGGGACGTAGGATCATTCTGATCAGAAACACATTAGATATTGTTGTTCTTCCTTGTTCTTTATTTTCACATTTCCGCTAACAAATTGTACGGATATGATCTATAGTTATGACACATACAATTCATAAATAACTAAATTCAGTTGGACTTCAATTGTTACGTGGCATCTTTTGATACGTCCAACTGTCAAATCTATATTTTGACCAACACAAAATAGTCCTTCCATTGTCTAGGTATTCTTCGAATTATGCCTGGAATGTGGGAAAATCTAACTTTTTTGTAGGGAAAGGAGATAAAAGGTCTTCTCACATAAATGAAGTAACATACGCCTCCTCGTAATTAATGATCAAGGCATGTGGCAATCAGTGAATGGACCAATTTTTACTTCCAGCAAGCTAGGGAATGATTTATATTAACTTTTTGAAACTCATATACACTTTGCATCTTCGCCATTCATTACACTTCCATTTTCAGAATAATTCAAGCTTTCTATTTTCTTGTTGAGTTTCTGTCCTTTTTTTTGCTCTTTCTCAACGTTTTATTTACTTATATATATGGACTGTTTAAACCCTACATCACCTATTGAAAACTAACCTATCACAACCATTAGCAATAATATTATTACTGTCATCTCCTCCCCTCTAATGGTCCCAATTGTCAAAGAAGAGTGACTAGCATTTATTGATGGTGAATGATATGATTTTGATGGCCTAGAACTCCATTCACAATCACACTCCTCATTTTCAGACTAAGAATCAAGATAATGTCTGCATATAAAATTAGGCTTTTGGACTAATTCATACCCCAAAAGATATCTCAAAGGGAGGAGGACTGACCAAGCCTTCTAAAGGGAGCATCCATCTCATTAATCATACAATTTTTTTCATTCTTTAACACCACACTTCACGCCTAGGGATGAACAACCGGTACATGAACAATTTATATTTGGAAGCCTAACATTAGGCTGGGTTATATTGATCCTTCTCTGATACCATCCAATATTATAGATTTTGGACCTAAGTCACACACCAAAATCTAGCTCAAAGGGAGGGGGATTTCCCTAGCTTTATAAGGAGACCACTCATCTCACTAACTACCGATGTGAAACAATTTTTATTCTTTAACAATGACCATAACAATCTAATGAATGAGAATCTGGTTGTGATATGTCCTGACCATATACCAAAAGTACGGACTGATTACACTTGGGAGCAGAAGAGCATCCGAGTGGAGACCCCTGGTAAGAACTATAGAACCTTTTATCAAACAGTTTTAACTCAACCTTCTTCCTTAATAGATATTTATGTTAAGAATACTTTCGTCTCTCGCGCTCAACTAATAAAATTCCTTTCCATGAATGAAGCAGTGGTGGAAGATTGATTCTTTGACCGCTTGAACAAGAAGGGCATCCAATTCTTCCTCGGCCTCCATTGAAGTAACCACTAAAAATCCTCAACCAAAGAGGCGGAGGGTTAAGAAATAAGAAAGCACAACCTAGGGCTGGTGAGTGAAACAAATACTTTCCACCAATGGCAGAACTAGGATTTTCAAGGAGTGTCTGTAACAACCTGATTCCGTCATTAGGGAAAAGCCAATGGGGAAAGAATTGGGGCCAGAAAACTTTTGAGTAGTAACTTAGAAATTCCTAGCCTAGTCCAGATTTAGACGAAATCTGAGTCATTGAGGTCTAGGGAAATCTGGTAATGAATTAGAGATCTAATTATGAATTTGATCACATGAGTAGATAGCTAAGACGTTAAGGAACCCATACGACTTTACAGAATCGAATTCGGACGAGTAGAACTCCTAAAACTGATCTTAGCGTGAACAGGTAATTTCTATGTGTCATGGGTTGAAGGTGTTTGTGAAATGGGGGTTTGAAACTCTTTAATTAACTCTCTGTCTCTATGCAAGCTGCCAGGGCGGGACCGCTGTAGCGGGATGAGGTCCGCTGTGGTGGGACAGTCGCGACTTAAGTCGAAAATAAACCCCAAAACGTTATTATTCTGCAACATTCGATCTTGAGAGCTAAGGAACGACCCAGGGATATATATTGAAGGTTTTCCACCTCTTATAGCACCAAAGGTAAGGTTTTTACTCCCCGAATCCATTTTTCGATCTGAAGAACTTAGTTTCTTGGGTAATTATCGATGGGAGAGGGTTTTGATCTGGGATTTATGGTGGAAGAAGCCCTAAACTAGGTATGGGGATCAAGGGTTTGGCCTAGGGTTGATATTATTGATTATAATCCGGGTAATTAGGTCTTGTTTATTGATCCTCACATTATATTGATTGTTTGTACACCAAGAACAAGTGGAAAAAATCTAGAAAGGGAAGAATCAAGTTTCTTAGGGGATTCAAGCTTTGTTCGAGGTAGGTGATGGTTGTGATTTCATGTTGTGTGATATATGTTTGTTCTTGCTTTATTATATTGCATGTATGTATGCGAATGTTGCATTATTGATCACACTAATCGTAAATGAGTATGAACGAATAACTATATGCCATGAATCACCTCTTAATTGTATGATTGTGAGAATGTACATTGTGATTGTGATTATGGTATGTTGAATGGAGCGGGTGTCATGTTCCGACACACTAATTGGGATCGGATGTCACGTACCGACCTAAATATTGGAACGGGTGTCACGATCCGACACACTAACTTGGTACGGGTGTCACGATCCGGCACACTAACAGTTTGGGTATGGGTTCCATGAGAGGACCATTGAATTGGGTTCCATGAGAGGACCATTGACTTGTTATATATATGTGTATTATTGAAGAATGTGGAATTGTACATTGATCCTGAAACGATGACTGATATTGTATATGTTCAGTATATGCGTGTTTATGATGTAGTAATGACTTATATATATTTCACTTATTAGGATAGCTGTGTGATCCGACCAGTACACTCTGGTTGTGTACTGATACTGTACTTGCTCGTTCTTTGTTGAGTACAGGGCATCTTCAGGTGGCTATTGATAGACCTCAACTTGGAGATCAGTGAGTGAGACCGGATTTCAAGGGTGAGCCAGTTCATTCAGGCTGCCATGGAGTCCTTTCTATTGTTTAGTCCATTTTCTTCGGACTTAGACTATTTAGATATTTCTTATGTTAGTTGGGGTTGTACCCCTTTTTCTTAGACTTGTTGCCCTTAGATGTTTTGGTACAATGACTTTCAGGTTCTAGGGGTATTTTCGCATTGGTTGTTAGATGTTAGTTGAACTTCCAGAGTTTATGGGGACTCCGTATTAATTATATAGTTATTTAAACCTACTTCCGTAGCTTTAAATGTGTAGTACTTGGGTTAAGTTGATTAGTCAGGCTGTAGTTTGGTTCTCCCACCAGAGGGTTAGTGTGGGTGCCACTCACGATGGTCTGGGTCGTGACAGTGTCATTGGTTGACAATCAGTAAGGAGTGTCAATGATTGACCTTAAGGAACTTTTGCAGCACCTTAAGGACAACGCTAAACCTTCATGGCCTTGTGTTAGGAGGTGTCATCAATTGTATATATATTTATCAAATCAAAATTCGACCTATATATAGAGTGTAATTTTCTAGGGAAGGGGTGTCACTTAACACTCCCTTGTCAAGGATAGCCCCGCATATGCTTCCCACCTTCTCTCTTCAAAGAAGAAGTGGGAAGGAAAGGAGTGCCATTTCTTAAAAAAGTAAGTTTTACTGTCTTTAATTTATTTCTCCTTTGAGGAGTCAATTTCTCGAGTATTCAACATATATAGAGATTAATTAGAGAATTCGATATCTTGATCATGGTCCTTTTTTAATTCTATGTGGTAAAATATCAACTATAAAGTCACTAAGCTAAATCAATAGAAATTATTTGCATAATGGAAATCAAGTTCTATTAATATCAAGTTCTATTAATTGTTACTCCTATAAAATAAGAATGCAATCTGGAGACGTGAATAACATGTCATTTAACATAAAGTAGTCGTCATGATGATGCATGTGAGTTTGTCACGTCTCTCCTCAATCTATTATGGATTCATATACAATTAAAAAAATTTAAAAAGGAAAATTATAAAAAAAAATTAAACAGATTTAAAAGGAAAGCAGGTATGACAAATTGAAACGAGGGAGTATATCTTTTTCAAATATGTAAGAAGTAAATTATTACGTCAATAATGATTTTAGCATGACATCAACAACCTATTTAGGATAAATAATCAACTAATGACCATTAATGACATAATTATCTTAAATGTCTAGATCTAATTAATTAATTAATTCATATATATTCTTTCTATGCACAGAAAAGTCTGACAAAAAATAGAAAAAAATTAAATGGTTAACTCCATGGCCACTATATAAGTAGTGTGGCATTAGGCCTTTAATGAAAATATACATGCAACAACAACAACAAAAAAATAATCAAGATTTTTTAATGGCAACCAAAGTCTACATTTTGTATGTATCCTTTCATTTCTTAAGTTTTGTGTTCGAATTTTGATAAATAATTTTGTATACCAAAATACTGGACTTGTGAACTTCAAATGCCTTATTGCTCTTTTTTATGGTTTGAATATGGTTTAAAAACGCCACAAATTGTAATCATATACATGGGATAATCTTAGTAGCATTGACTTTATTGGTGAGATCGTTTGATTTCTATCCTTAATTGTAATTTCCTCCTTCATTTTTCCCTTTCTTGCCCCTATTTGTTTTAACAAAAATCTTAGCCCTGGGTTGTTTCTCAACAAAAGAGAAGTAGCATGACAACTATGAGTTGTTGGGTTTTAAATGTGTAAGTGAAAATGAGCAGTTGTAACTTTTACTAAGAGTTGTGATTTTTTTTTGAAGAATTGCGACTTTTCTGGTGACTTTTCGGAAAGGTTGTGACTACTCCAAAGGATTGTGACTTTTCCAAGGGGTTTTGACCTTTCCGATAAGGCACAATAAGCACATGTTTACACTATCCTTTGTTGTATATAAATATTTGGGTTTCCTGTTATTTTTCAACAACAAATTTTCTGAAATTCTTCTTATTCTTCACAAACAAATTCGAGTATACTTTTTTACGGTTGAGTGGTTCGCTGACACTGTGATTTCAGGTAGAAATAATAATACAGTTTGAACAACATGAGCAACCAAGACCAATTCTCTGATAACTCTGAAATTTTTCTTATTGAAAACTCACATCAGAAAAAACCGAAGATTGAGACAGAATGTGAAGAAATTGATAGGTTTAGAAAGCTACCTCATGCTCTTATTGTCAGAATTCTTTCTTTGTTGTCCATCACAAATTCGTTTAGAAAAACTATTCTCTCTAAAGATTCGCAATACTTCTGGAATTGTATCAACAACATTGTCTATGACAACGAGAACTATGGTCATTCAGATAGCTCGACTACCTCTCCTTAGTTGAGGTACTACCTCATAAATTCATTTCCTTAATGGATAATGTACTACCTCTCCTTAGGTGCTCTATCATTAAAAAGTTGAGTGTAACTTTGTGTTCAGATATGATGATGGTGTGTCTTATTTTCTAGTAATTGACAAGTGGCTTGAGTTTGATGTGAATAAGAAAGTGGAGGATTTACGCCTGAATATACATTATAGAACTGTTGATGCGACTGAGAATGACCAACCCTATAGCTTGCCAGAAGTTCTCTGTAGTAGTTCATCCATTATAAAACTCAATTGTGAGAATCGCAGAATATTAGAAGATTGTGTAAAAAATTGGACATCTCTGAAGAGCTTAACGCTGGAAGATTTATTTCTCCGGGATGAACACATTAACAAATAATGTCAAATTTTCCTCAATTGGAATCTTTGAAGCTACATGAATTTTGGTGTTTTAATCGTTGGCACATGACTTCTCCAAAATTAGGCGACTGGAATTGATCCATTAGGGCCATCCTCGCGGGAATTGGTATTCATTCGAAGGTGATACATGTTGCTTTGAAATTGTTGCTCCATATGTTGAACATTTAACAATTTCTGGGGATTGATATGAGAATTAAGCTGAGGGATTGTTCATCTTTAAACCATGCCAATGTTGATCTCTACGTTGA
The DNA here is from genome assembly GCA_029582245.1 of Solanum etuberosum. Classification (NCBI taxonomy): domain Eukaryota; kingdom Viridiplantae; phylum Streptophyta; class Magnoliopsida; order Solanales; family Solanaceae; genus Solanum; species Solanum etuberosum. The sequence goes on along the minus strand of JAJONR010001123.1, from coordinate 57,595 downwards.
TGAATTTGATGAAATGGATGAAAATATAGTGAAAGATCTTTTGGTAAGCGTTTGTTGTGCTAATGAGCTAATACTCTCACCCTGGTTGATCAAGGTCAGTTATCGGTCTCAAATGTCTCCAGTCTTTTTATGTTGATTGTGAATAGAGCTCCTGTTTTATATTTTGCCTCATTCTTCTGTTTAGGTGATTTCCAATTTGATGTTGGAAAAGGAAGACATCTCCTTACCGTTGCTGGAATGCAGATGGTTGACAATAAGTTCTTGTATTTCAAAACTTTCATTCCGCCTAATAGACAACCTCTTAAGGTCGACTCCTAAGTTGAAAATTTTGATGATATTTCCTGATACAAGGAAAAATTTTCGGGTTTTTCCTGTAACCACACATCCGTTTAAGTCATTCCAACTTGGTGGGACTAGAAAAGAATGTGAAATAGTGGATGGTACTACTTTTCCCTTAGCAAGAAATCTCAAATTTGAGCTCTAGATATAGAAAAATATTTGGTTGGAGAATTGAGTGTTACCCCCCGAATGGGCACCCCTACCCAAGGCAAAAAATTAGTTAGGCTCCAATGAGGATACCAAACACCTTTAAAATAATTAAAAAAACGTGAAAGAAATTTTAGCACCAAAAAGTTTATGAAATTTAGCTACTTTTATAATAGAATATGCATAGGTATGATCAATGGAGGATACATAATTAAGTAGTAGTATATAGTTTATAGGTACATAAAGTTAGTTCTATTACAAGAGACCTGAAACTAACATGAGTGATTACAGTAAAACAAAAAGTTACAGCTACGATCCGAGACTACCCCTAGTCGCAACACAGTGTTTAGAGTCACAAGTGACCCCAAGCAAACTGTTGATACTGGCATAGTCATGAGCAACTAAATATGAACATGCAAAAGAATTATAATGATTGAGCGAAAGCATAATTATGGAATAAATGTTCAACATATTTTAGGAAATTTTTTTGTATACAATAACTGTAATCTGAAAAGATTCTTGAAGAACACAACGAAAAACACCTGATTTGTGGAGGTTTAATTGCGAGGTTACAATCAACCTCCACAAATTGTATCGAATTGAGGGGATTTCTGTACCCTTCTCTAATTTTATTAAATTTACAGGAAATTGAGGGGGTTCTATACCCTTCACTTATTTTATTAAATTTACAGCGGTTAAAACCTCGGCTACACTGAAAAATAAATAAAAATATCTACAAAAATTAAAAGAAGGCCCAAATAAATATTTTTAAGAGGTGGTGCTTGTCATCTAAGAAAAGAGAAAATAAAAGAAAAGTAAACTTTATTTCTCCTCAATGAACAGTGAACGCTCCCATTACACTCTAATTTCTTTCTTACACCGCCTTTCATACCTACAAAAATCTCTAAGGCTTTGCTTCTTCCGTCTCCTTCAACGACGATTCCTCTTATGACATTGATGAGTATGTTGCCGCGTTGATTCTCTCCATTAAGCAGTGGGTGGAAGATTGATTCTTTGATCGCTTGAACAAGAGAGGCATCACGTTCTTCCTCCGCTGTCATTGATGGAACAACTAACAATCCTAAACCAAAGAGGCGGAGGGTTAATAAAGAAGAAAGAACAACCTGAGGCAGGTGAGTGAAACAAATACTTTCCACCAGTGGCGGAGCCAAGATTTTCAAGAAGCAGTGTCAATGATTGACCTTAAGGAACTTTTGCAACACCTTAACCAGCGCACTAAACCTTCTTGGCCTTATGTTAGGAGGTGTCAACACTTGTATATATATATTTATTAAATCAAAATTTGAACTAGAGATAAAGTAATTTTCTAGCGAAGGGGTGTCACTTGACACCCTTTGGGCAAGGATAGTTCCGCCCTTGTTTCCCACCTTCTCTCTCAAGGAAAAAGTCAGAATGAAAGGATTGCTATTTTTCAAAAAAGTCAGTTTTACATTCTTCAATTGAAGAAACATTTACCACCTAAAAAAGAACTGGGTTCTTGTTGACTTAGGAGAGACAAAAACACAACACAATCAAACACATATTTTATCCAGGAAAACCTCCTTTCTCAATAGAAGGAAAACAACGACCTACATTTGTAGTATTTTTCACCAAACATCACTAACTTCAAAGAGCAATTTTAGATTACAACTCTATAATCCAAAAGACTAACTCTAGTACATCACCTCAACAATTTACTTAAACTGTTCAATGATTAACTATAATCGTATACTCTACTCTCCAAGAAGCCAAACCCACTTCTTTTGACAAAACCTCAAAAGTTCTCTTTCGCTCTTAGAACAATTATCTCGAAACAATAATTCTAAGATGAACCAATGCAAACTTAGCCTGTAGAAAGAAAAATCTAACTCTAGTTCTTCTTTCTTCTGTCGTATGCTCTTTCGCACCACATTGCTCTTGCCACAAAATTATCACGATTTATGAACTGTGAAGGTTAATTTCTCTTTGTCAACGATCCTTTTATAAAGGGGAATACCCAATACTGATCTGAATATAAATAATGCACTACGAGTTTAGTGATACTGAACAATCACTCAAAAACTAAAGCTGAATCTAAAACTTTGTCTGAAAAAGCCTCTAACAGACTAGATTTGTTGGGACATAACCCTAGAAAAACTGAAAACTGAAATGAAAGACTGAATTTGAAAAAAAACATGTCTATTATCCTTGAAGTATGAGGACTCACCACTGAAGTTGTAGAATACGGATCCGGAACCGATCTATGCATGATCTGGATGCTGAACACTTGAACCTACATCATGAAAAGATATAGTGCAGAGTATGTGTCAGTACTTGGAATGTACTGAGCATGCAGGATATAGAATATAGCTGAACAAAAATACATAAACTGAATAAAGCATACTGAGGAATGATATAATCTGAACAAAGTGTAATTACTGAAGTATACTGAGAATTGAACTATATGCAATGACCAAGTACAATTCATGAAACTAACATGGTGAGAGTGAATACTGAAGTATAACTGAGGACTTGGTCAAAATGCACTAAATCTGACTGTGGGAGCTACTATTAACCGACATAAAACCACGTGAGCTAAACGTGGAGTTTGATGTATACGCCCCATCGAGAAGACCCAATATACTTTGCCAAGGGTATAAAGGCATGACTGGCGTGATCACTAAATATGATGCCCAACAGAGGGGACTTATACTCCTACGGGGGCACGTAGTTCTGGGACTATACGGGTACGCTGAACCCTTGTCCAACTTGATGTTAAGCCTACTGCCAACTGGAAATGTGTACAATACAACATAACTGAAATATACTGGATAGCTCAATATTCTGACATGCTAACTGAGAATGCAACATTTAAGTACTGATAATGAAACATTCGAAAAATGAGACACGTATATCTGTTTATCTTACCTAGCTAGTGTAATTCATGAACTAAACGAATCTACACAACTAGGGTTCTGAGTTTAATGCAAGGAACTAAGTAATGATTTCACGAAAACATGATAATCTGATTAAGAATACTATAACAGCTAAATCACAACAAATATCTAAGGTTTTAGAAACCCTAGGTCTAAGCAAGATATAGCGAATCAAGAATCTGACTGAATTCTAGGGACCTAGTGGAAGGAAGGAATCCACTAGTGATATCCCACATACCTGGTGACGAAATTCACGGAGAAATCTTTTAATTTCGGGGCTGAAACTGAAGAAACTTACGGCGTGTTCTTGAGAAAGCTATCACCTCTTTTTCTCCTTTTTCGTTCTAAGCTTGGTGAAAGTTTGGTGAATGAATCACTTAGGGTAAGTTCTGATTAAGTTACTAGGCTTAAACTGACAAAAACTACGCATTTTAGGGGTTAAACGATGTAGTTTAGGTGCCCAACGCCTAGGGGAAAAGACCAAAACTACCCCAACTTAAAACCTGACGGGGCCAATGATAGGCCTGACAAACGGACCGTAAGTCGACTGACGGTCCATCCTGTCAGTCGTCGTTTGGTATCTGGGAGCTGAAAGGCTAGGGGTCCGAACCATGGACCTGGACCACAGACTGTGGTCCCACCTACGGTCCGTAGGTCCTGCCGTTGGTCAGGACTTTTTGGGGATTTCTGGGGAGAAGTTGAGGTGGCCAACCACGGACCCCACTTACGGTCCGTAGGTGGCCCCCGTCTGTGGCACCTGCAACTTCTGAAAATCTGAAATTTGTCCTTTCTCAAATCTGGGGTGTTAGAACGGGTCCCATTTACGGCCTGTAGAAGCTCCTATAGGCCGTAGATGGCAACCGTAGAAAGAGGAAAAATAATTTTCTAAAATCAAGTCCCAATACCCCTTTTTACGATTCACCAAGACGGCCCGTCATAGGCCCGTCATAGGCAGGTCTTGAAGGTAGGTCCCAAACTTAATGATATTTTAAGGGGCCAAGTTGGTTTCTACGGGTGGTGTCTACAGTCCGTAGGAAGACCTACGAGTCGTAGACAGGTCCGTCAAATTTTTTTCCAAATAAAAAGTTTCTGAACTTTTCTACGGTTGACCAGTACAGTCCTTAGGAAGTTCAATGGACCGTAAGTCCAGACCGTAGATGAGCTTCGACAGTTATTTTAAGGGAATTTTGAGTCTTTTCCCTAATTGTTTTAAATCAAAACTATGTCGTTTTGTCTTCTACCCTGAGCTATATATATAGCTTTTAGGTCCTAAAACTACCCACTTCAACCCCATTTCCCTAATTTACCAAAACCTAACTAAATTCATCATCCCCAAATTCTCTCAAGACTAAGAAAGAAGAAGAAGCTAGTGCTAATTCAATTTCATCAAATCCTCCAACCTTTTTGGGATTCAAGTAACTATGTATGTGGGTATTCACCCATGGAATCCATTCTTCCATGGGGTCCCTAAAGGTTCCAAATTTTTAAATCTCAAATTTCATTGTTTAAGTTAGGGTTTCAATTCAATCTTTAAGGGTTTCATTGAATTTTGATTGATTGTTATTAATTAAGTCTTCTAATGCATGATTCAATGTTAATTCATCATATTTAGTTGAAATTATGTTGAGTCATTCCTAAATTATGATTTTCAACTATGAACCTATGAATTCTGAATTTATGCAGATATGCATGTTTTTTATGAAATTATTGTAAATGATTTGGGGGTGCTTTGAAAGGAAAGTATCAATGTTATTGTGAAAGGTTTTCTCACATGTTATTATGATAATTATTGTAGAAGGTATTTCTCACATATGCATCCACATTGGTGAAAGGTTTTCTCATCTATGTTAAATTATGTTTAAGGAGATATTCTATGTTTTGATTTCGAAAGATGTGGATTGATATTGATCATTGCTTTTCTTCTGTTATAACGATATTTGACTTTTATCTATTATGTTGGGATTTTGACTTAGCACCGAGAGGTCTTTGAAGTGGAGGCTCAAATAGGGTAGTCTCTAGTAGTAACCTCTAGTCCCAAACTACGTTTCCCCGTAGGATTGTCTTAAATGACCTAACTAATGGATCCACTTTAGCAGAAGATGATATGTACGGATTCTACGTTGGCAAGTAGATTCCCCTTCTTTCGGTATGAGGGATATACCAGATTCTATGATATAACTCTCGTGGTCTTATTGTCTGTTAAAACTAATATCCCACAAAATGACTATGTTTCTTCAAGTTTTTTTTATGTCCTTTATGTTAATGTATATGACCATATTTCATGATTTACATGTCATTTCTTCTTTAATCTTTTAAAATGTCAAATATTTATCATATCTACATGTTTTAAGACATTCATTCTATCATGACTATTTTATGAATATTGCCCCATACTTAGTACATTCCATGTATTATCGCATACTTGTGCCTACATTATTTTACTAATATAAGGTCCGACACTCCTACCTCCCATATTTGTGGCTAGTTGGTTTCATTGGCTTCAAATATTGGTGAGTCCTCATGTTTCGAGGACCGAGATACTTTTATAACTTTAGGACATTTCTATTTTAGATTTTTTATGTGATGCATGGGTTACATCCCAATTACATTTATTATGATGTATTAAATGGCTTATTGAGACTGACGTTAGACCTCCGCTTTGTCAACTCTTTTAAAATATGAAATGCTATCATTTTGAACTCTTTATCTCTATTATCTTGTATGATGTATGATAAGTTACTTGTATTGGGCCTCTGGAGGTTCTATACGTCATTTTACACCTAGGGTATACTTTGGGTCGTGACAGACACATTTTTTCTTCTTTCCCACTCTTTTATCTCAGTTCTGGTACAAGCTTGTGAACCTGGTTCACTTTGTCATTATCAAAACTTTACTCAGAAAATTGTCAGGTCATCAATTTCCCCTTTTTGATGATGACAAAAATGTGCCTTCACCTGCATATACAAATACTTTCCCCTTTTGACATATAAAAAAAGGTAAGAAGACAAATAACAATCAAGAAATCACAGCAAACTCAGAGCCAACAATGGCAACATACATTAGCTCGAACACACCTAAAATTCATAATGTTAGGATATTATCCATCAAAAAATGCAACAGATATAGCAGACATATATGAAACAGATAGTCAATCAAACAGTGTGCACATCCATTAAGCCCATCACGGGAACCAACAAAATGTCATAAGAACACAAAAACATAGCAATTATAAGCATTGTCTTAGAAGAAGAAAAAAACTTAGGCTAGGTTTCCGGTGCTTTGGGTACGACCAGGTGGGGATTGAGAAGAGGAAAGGAGTTGACGCACTTAGTCCACGCGCGCATTGTTTTCCTGCTGTTGATGGAGAAACTTGTCCTTCAATCTGGCAACTTCCCCCTAAGACGCTGCCAGAGTAGTTCGTAGAGAACTAATTTCAGCTTGAAGCACTCCATTTTGATCCATCGCAACACGGAGATCGATAAGAAATTGGAAAAAATGGCGAGTAACACGGGGAGCTAGTTCATGTCATCCCCCGAGCCTACACCCTGGATGTGGCCGGCACTCAAGAACCATTGCTGGCCCCAAGCGAACCCTTGGCCTGACTCTACTCTCAGCAGAAGACTTACTTAACAAAGAATAATCTCAAAAGATAAACTCAAATAAATAAACTCAGAATGTTTTTAAAGGAAACATTCAACTGGCCAAAGAGGCAACTCAAGTCTTTAAACATTTATAACTGAAAATGGAAAAGACTCATGAAGTATCGTCTATCTATCTATGAAGCCTCTAATACTATGAGGGATGTCTGGACAAGACCCCCGATCATCCTAACAAAACTGGAATGATAAAACATAATCAAGGGATCCTCCGGAAGCAAGGAGGCTCACCAAATAACTCTGGAACTCGACTGGATCAACAAAGCGCTGGATGCTGCTCTTGATTACCTGTATGTGCATCATAAAAGATGCAGGTCAAATGATTTCAGTACATGGAATGTACGAGCATGCAAGGGGAAATCTAAGCATGACATAAGCATGAACTGGAGATAAAGAAACAACTTACCTCCTCTCAACTCAACTCAGGGATACTCAACTCATTTCAATATAAAGCAGTAGTAAAGACCCATTATAAAGAAAAGCTTTTAAAATAGTAGACAATAACTCAACGTATTAGAAAATACAATATAACTCAGTTTATATGCAAAAATACAAATAAATCCATGGGAGATTCTCTAACTGACAACCATCACTATGAGCTATGTGATGATAAAACGTCTAGCCCACGCTGCCAGAACTGTCCTATACTTTGTCGGGGTATATGACCTACTAACTAAGTGGATCCACTAGTCTATACTTAAAAGCAATAAGGAATCATTTGAAAAGTATGACCCTTTTTACCCACGTTGGCTACATGGTTTATGAGGACTTTGAGTTATCTGAACTCGTCCCCATATCAGTGCTCAATACTACTCCCAAAATGTAACTAGCTCACATGTTTAAAAACATAACTCTTTCTCTTGTTTGAGATTATTACTCAAAATAGTTCTCTTAAAAGAGATAGTACTCAAAACTGCTCAAGAACTCTTTTGGAAATCTGTGTTTCCTCTCATCTTAAATGTAAAAACATTTCTCTTGGGAATACTTAATTCCCATATATCATTTAAAAGAAAATGAACTCAACTCTACTCTTCCTCAAACTCAAATGCTCAAGTCTTAAAACAAGTTTAAAAAGGTTTGCAAAAGACTTCTCAAAATAATCGAAAGAACTCTCAAGACTTTACTCTTAACTCTACCTTGAATTGGAATTATGAATTCAAGGGTTAGGCTTTGAAATGTAGGACCTCTCAATGATTTAGGAAGGTTAAGTTAGTTGTTCATAAGAATGACCGAAGACCCAAGTTAAAGAACACTGAAGCGGCGCGGATATGGAATTTAATTTTTGGTCGCATAAATATTTTTGAGGCAGAGGACTCCGTATCCTCTCCGAGACGCGTAGAGGGGTGACTATCTGAAGACTGAAAATCTTAAGTGTCTCCGCGATGCAGACCTGGGTGCAATTATTTTCCCGATCTTTTCTTCCTCTTCCAAACTCGACTCAACTCATACCCAATGCAGTTTCATCGACCAAATTCACGAAAATTCACAAACCCAGAATCATTTCAATGAACCCATATAAAAATCTATTAAGGAACTCAACTCGTTTGGAAAATTCACACCTCAAGATCTCAAAGACTTTCAATAATGGCTAAAACTCAAGAACTTCTCAAGAACATCATATCTTTCAACTTTGAGAATGAAATTGCATTAAAATAGCATGATTGGCGTGTAGGTGAACCAACCCAACACTATGAGAACTCACATACGTCTTAGGGATCAAACCCTTGGCGAAAATCCGTAACAAAACTCCAAGAACTTGACGAACGCCTTGAATCTTCCCTCCTTTCTCCTTTTTTCTTTTCTTGAAAACTGAACCCAATCAGTTTAGACCCCTAAATATTACCATGATTCGTTTTAAGCTAATGGGGTAAGGAAAAGACTAAAATACCCTTCACATATTCGGGTAACTTTCCTTAATTAGACAGCCTGACTTCAAACAGTCATATCTCCCTCATACGAGCTCAAACGTTATCAAACTCGATAGCTTTCGAAAGAGGATTCCAAGAACTTTCATTTGGTATATTTTGGGGCACCTAACTCATCCTGTACTGAAAGTTGTGGTTGTTTGAAGTTGATCCAAAACTCACAACTTAAGCATAACTTGGGAATTTTCAGATTTTTTGCTATTTCCAATTTAGTTCTTTCTATTTTTAGCTCTTTCAAATACCGAGGTGTTATAGTTCAGGAGCACGGTTGTCAAGAGGCAGACACAAATACTAAGCAAGGGTTGACCTGGTAATTATATCTTTTTTGTTCAGTGGGTTAGCCTCTCCCAATGGTACACCAAATGCCTGGAACATTGTGGTTAGCAAGTTCTCATATTCTAACTAATGTGGACCAGGTTAAAGATCTATCATCCTTGCCATATGTCTAATCATTAGAGTGGGTCAGGCATTGGGTTCCTTCAGGTCCAGTGAATTAGCTAGCCCAAATCTCTGAAAGTAGCCTCATGTCATCTTTCCTCCGGGTAGAACTCCCTAATGCACTACCTTGAATAGAAATTTGTGAAAGGGCTCCATTTCCCCTTTTAGCACCTTCCTGGGCCTTTCAGTCACACAACCCTGGGAAATATTTGAGGTTAGCAGACATTTTTCATCCTTTTTCCACACATACTCAGCACGACCAACAGTGAGGACATGAAAGATGTCACTCAACCTTACATGATCAAATACCAACTCTACACCATTCATAGAAGAAGTCACATTGTTGTCTTCCAACATAGTTAGCTTCATGTAGAACTCCACTACTTCATTCTTATAAACCCCCAAAGAAGTATCAAGAAAAAAATTCGCCAACCATGAAATTGAGGTTTCAGGATCAATGTTCCTTTCCCTCAGAACTAGTTTCGAGTGAAAATACCTCTCTTTTACTATTGACAAAAACTTGGCCATATTTTTGCTAATTTTTGTTGTGGGGGAGAGAATTCAAATGGAACTAAGGTAGAAAACTCATCAAGGTCAGAGTCAAGATTAACCGGAGAGACATGTGAATGAATTGGCGACTTACCAGTGTAATGGTGTTCCTGACTAGACTCGACAACTTCATTGAATTAGGCCTAACTCATGCTGCTTGTGAATGGAACCCTGGTGCTAGTCCTTTTAACAACTATGTGTTTGCGAGTTCGCTTGGGAATACCTTGGTGAAGTTATCTAAGTGGAATATCATCAAAGGATAGAGAAAGATAGAAATATAGTGGGGAAAAGGGTTTAGGCTAGAGGGATTTGTCGGAGTAATGAGAGGGGAGCAGTAGCTTATGGAGGAGAGGAGGGTTCTATAGTGGGAGGTGTAGATGAGGGTTTGTCTGTAGCGTTTTGTGGCAGGGGCAAGAAGAAGGGTTTTGTGATGGTTAAGGTTTGGGTTTCGGTGAAGGGAAAGGGTTTCAGATGGTGGTGGAGATGTTGATGGGGTGAATGGTTCACCAGTGGCAAAAGATGGTTACAGGGACGATGGCTAGGTCGGAGATGGTTGACAGTGGGGAGAAGATTTCACTGTAGGTGAGGGGTTTTCTCCCCCCTAAAGCGATGTCCTAGGTGAGCATGGAGGTGTTGCATCCTCCTAAGATGATGTTGAGTCTTCATCATTAGAGAATGCGACCAAGACTAGTGGAAACTGGTGTTTCTCAGAAGAGGTGGTGGTTAGAGCAGACAAAGATGATGAGTTAATAGTGATGATAGGGTTGAATTTTTTGATGTGAGAGGGTTTGGTATCTTTGTGGCAGTGGGAAGAGGATTTGATGGAAGTGAGTTTATGGGGGGTGATGGGTAATGATGATGTTATGACACGATGACGTGAAAGATAGGTGATGGTTGAATTTTTTATACTCATTCTTTTAGAATCGACCTCAAATGAATGTTAATGAGTTTCCAGTGTAAAGGTCATGTTTAAATGAGGGTTTTTTTAGCTATGAACCAGGTTTTTGTGCTTCTTCTAACACAATTAACATATAAGTTAGTGTAATGCATGGGTAGACATAATGAGGATGAGTGCATACCTGAAGGAAAAAGAACCTGGTCCTCAAATGTGGGTGAACGCCTGTAGCATTGTTATAGGAAACTAAGGGTAATATGATCAGAATTGATCCCCATGATATAGTCTTGATGTGAGTATGTAACTGTTACAGTACAAAGGTGAGAATGTGTGACCTATAACTGAAACCGTTCTTCAAACGTGCCATCCTGAGTATGCCTCCAGAGTAAGTTGCTACTCCTGATACACTAAACCAAGGGAAAGATGATTCTTCTCGAACTATTCTCTTCGAAGTGCCTTGGTGAAGATATCATCAACATGGTCCTCGATTTTTGTAGAAGGTCATGATGACGAGACCTTTCTCCACATTGTCCCTAAGAAAGTGATGATGAACGTCGATGTGCTTTTCTCGTTTATGCTGAACTGGATTCTTGGCCATGTTAATAGCGTTGGTGTTATCACATTGATAGGTATGCAACCTACAATGACGCCAAAATATTAAAGTTGTTGCTTGATTCGGAGAGGTTGAGCATATCACGAGGCAACAACAATGTATTCTTCTTCCACCGTAGACAAGGTGAATGAGTTATGTTTCTTGGCTGCTCATGATACTAAGCATGGCCCTGAGAACTAAGCCATTTTAGATGTTCTTTTTCTATCTACCAAGTAGACTGAGTAGTCTGCATCTGCAAATCCAACCAGATCAAATGAATCATCTATAGGATACCAGAGAACCAGGTTCAGCGTTCCTTTGAGATATCGCAGAATCCTTGGAAATGATTGGAAGCATGCACAAAGTCCAACACTAAATACAATGTTTGGTCTGCTAGCCATTAGGTACAATAGAGATCCGATCATTCCTCTATACTTTGTGTCATGTACCGGGAACCAGGTTCATCCTTATCAAGCTTCGATGTTATTGCAATTGGAGTGTCATTCGTCTTTTGTTCATTCATGTTGAACTTCTTTAGAAGCTCATTGATGTACTTTTACTGATGAATTGAAGTGCCAGATAAGGACTGTTTGATTTGAAGCCCCAAGAAGAAGTTGAGCTCTCCTATCATGCTCATTTCAAATTCGTTGCTCATCAGTTGTGCAAAGTCAGCCCCAAGTTTTGCACCTGTTCCGCCAAAGATAATGTCATCTACATAAACCTGAACTATGAGCATATTGGAGCCCTGATTTCGAAGGATAAGTGTATTGTCAATCTTGTCTCTTGAATACTCGTGTGCGAGCAAAAAGCTTGATAAGTGATAGTACCATGCTCTTGGGGATTGTTTTAATCCATAAAAGGCTTGTCCTGTATGTACACGTAGTCAGGATGGTTAGAACTTTCATATCCGGGGGGCTGTTTGACAAATTAAAGAAACTTTGACCAACTAAATAAGAACTGGGTTCTTTTTGAATTTTCAGAGACAAAAACACAATTCAAAAAAATGGAGATTTTATCGTGGAAAACCTCTTTGATCAAGGGAAGAAAAACCACGACCTACCCTCGTAGGATTTTTCACCAATCTTCCCTAACTTCAAAGAGTAACTTTAGATTACAACTCTATAATCAAAGGGACTAACTCTAGTACATCACCTCTATAGCTCACTCTAATTGTTCAACGATTAGCTATAATCGTATACTCTGCTCTTCAAGAAGCCAAACTCACTTCTTGTTACAAAACATCACAAATTTTCTTACACTCTTAGTACAATTATCTCTGAACAATAATTCTAAGATGAACTAATCCAAACTAAGCCTATTGAAAGAAAAACCTAACTCTAGTTCTTCTTTCTTCTGTCGTATGCTCTTTAGCGCCACACTGCTCTCGCCACAAAATTCTCTCGATTTATGAATTGCAAAAAACTGTTTTTCTCATTGTCAACGATCCTTATAAAAGGGTGGTTTAAACCCTAATTGAATCCTATAAGGAAAGTAATTCTTTTCCTAAATTTTTTTTCCTTTCCTTATAAAGAGTCGTCTTCAGTATTTTGTCTTAATTAGGAATGTGTCTTTTATGCGTTATTTCTTCTTTCCCACTCTTTTATCTTAGTTCGGGTACAAGCTTGTGACCTTGGTTTACTGTGACATTATTAAAACATTATTCAGTATATTGTCCTGTCATCATTAGTTTATTTCTCCTCCGAGGAATCAATTTCTCGAGTATCTATCAACATATATAGAGATTAGTTTGAGAACTCGATATCCTGATCATGGTTCTTTTTTAATGCAATGTTGTAAAATATCAATTATATAGTCATTAAGCTAAATCAATAGAAATTATCTGCATCATGGAAATCAAGTTCTATTAATTGTTACTCCTATAAAATAAGAATGCAATGTGGAGACATGAATAACATCTCATTTAACATAAAGTTTTCATCATGATGATGCATGTGAGTTTGTAACGTCTCTCCTCATCTTTTATAGATTCAAATATAATTATAAAATTACAAAAAGGAAAATAATAATTTTAAACGGATTAAAACGGAAAATAGGTGTGACAAATTGAAACAGGGGACTATATCTTTTTCAAATATGTAAGAAGTAAATTATTACGTCAATGATGATTTTAGCATGACATAAGCAACCTATTTAGGATAAATAATCATATATTATATTATATATTATATATATTATTTTATATTATTACTAAAAGTGGGAAGCTCCAAAGTTAAAAGTTGAAATACCATTTTACCCCTACACTAAATTAAATTATTATAAAATATAGTTATTAAATATTCTATCATTAATTAAGAAAATCATCGTATTCAATACTACTCCAGAATGGACACGTACGTTGCATACTTAAAGCTTAATAACAATCGATCAAGTATTTGAGTATACAAAGGGGTGGATTAATTTTCTTGCAATTGTCACTTATGGCAGCCTATTCAATACTCTAGAATAACTTTTCATCTTCCTAAACTAATTCAATGTTTGGAAGTTCTTTTCAACTTCCCACTGTAGTTTCAGAATTGTATAAATTGTCATTGATTGAAGTTTAATTTATGGTGCATTAATCTTCCACTGTTAAATTCACATGCATGTATCCTTTTCATCTTCAATTAGTTATAAAAATTAACAGGATTAACTATATAAACCTTTTTAACTCCTTCCTTTCAAATTATAAAAGTGCACATTCACTTACCTTTTATTTTCATTTCTGACAAACATCATGCGTGGAAAAATATTTTTTCAGGTAAGAATATTAATCATTTTATTTGATATACATCTCTCAGTAAACCATAATTATTTTGTAGCCATTAAATTTGAGAAGTATATTTATTTTTTCTTCTATTGTTTATTATGACAATTGTGGTATTAAGTTTTTCCTTTCCATACATATATTTTTCATAATTTTTCTAAAACTGTATAGAAAGGAATGGATAAAAATGGTTTACTATCATGGAGTTTTAATGTTGAACTGATTACCCTTATTTATGATTTTGAAAAAATATTGCACAATTGTTCGATCCCTTAAATTATTTTATCATTTTTTTAGTTTGGTTATATGATGCTTTCAAAGATTATGTCGTGATCAATGTAGTATCAATTTTAAACTTCAAATCTTAAAATATGCAAATTAATCTAAATTTGAATTGTTCAGACATTGCATTGTTCTCTTCAATGTTTCGATCTAATAATGTTTCTTTCGTTTCATTAGTTAATGACTAATCTTGATTAGTGACTAAACTACCCAGTTGAAAAAATACTTGTGCCACGTGTTATTTTGGTCTATTTTTACTCTTTTTTTTGTTACAATTAAAATTTAATTATTAATAAACTAGAAGTTTATTTTTTTTATTATTATTAGTCTATGGTGTGCCTATAAAGGATGTTAATTAAATTTGACACACATTGTATTTCATTATATAATTCAATCTTCTGACAAATTCATAGATGAAAGAAGTCATATCTTTTTATGTTTATTACTTTAAAGTATCTCTAACACAAATAACTGTTACTTTAAAGTTGTACATCATGAAACTAATATGACAATGATTACTAGCTTTCATCCTAAGATAATTTTTAATATATATGGAACTGCAAAAAAGCGGCAACAATTTTTCAAAAAATAAAGCATAAATTTAAAGTCATGAAGTATTTCCAATTATAGCCGATTAATCACATTCACATGTAAGTAATGTGCTGCTAAAATATTGCAATAAAAATTATCACGCTGATATTTGATATAAAGTTAAAAGCACTGCATAATTAAAGTTAAATAGACCTTCATTGCATTGAAAACAACATCTATCTATCTCTATATCAATATACTACCTTAAAAACATGAACTTCCAAACTTGAATGTTGAATTACTATAATACCCCTATTTAAAAATATTATATTTATTTCATTTAGTTATTTATTTATTCAATTGTATTTTATTAAAAGAAGCTATCTTTTCACATGAAAGGGTTGTGACTTTTTCAATGAGTCGTGATTTTTCTGAAAGGTTGTGACTTTCTTGACGGGTTTTGACATTTTAGATGAGTTGTGAATTTTTCGAAGGGTTGTGATTTTTTTAAAAGGTTGTGTCTTTTCTAAAGGGTTGTGCCTTTTCTGATGAGATGTGACTTTTCCAAAAGTTGTGACTTTTTCGATGCGCATGAAATTTTTTGATGAGCAATGATTTTTTCGAAGGGTTGTGACTTTTCTGATAAGGCACAATTAGCACCTTATCATACTACTGTTTTGTTAACTATAAATAGAGGAGTTTCCTCTCGCTTTTAAACTACGATTTTGGTATGTATTATGTTCTTCTTCTTCTTCTTCTTAAAAAAATATCAAGTGTTACTTGCAACAGTTGATTATTAAGTTTGACATTTAACGAAATTTGAGGTACCACATAAGAAAGAGTTGGTGAGCAAATTGTAACAAATCATTCATCAATTCACACTCATATTTTCCTCTTACGATTTTCATCACATACATACTTCAATATTATTTTATATCATTTTAGAACATTAATACTCTTTAAATTAACCTACATATTTTATTTATTAAAAAAGACTTGTTTCCTTCGAATAGTCACAACAATTTCAACCATCATGTTTCTTCAGTCATAAATCACAATCATTCACTCTTTATAAATTTTTCGAGATCTCTTTTCTGTGACAATTTAAGATCATTTAAAATTTTCATAAATGATTCTTAGCATTGAAATTTAGGTATTGACTTCCTATTCAAGAAGAAATTAAGATAACAGAGAAATGTGCAATTGACTATGAATTTTGCTTCACACAGAAAACTTCTGTATATAGTGTGCGGGGATTATTTTTTTCTTGTTTTCATTCTTTAATTAATTTCTTTTGTGTTTTAATTCGAGAGAGAATTTAATAATTAGTGTTCACATAATGAGTGAACAGTTACAAATACACACATTGTAGATTATTTTTCTAATAAATTAGTACATGAAGTTGTGGGAGAGACAATAATAATAAACAAATATGACAAAAAGGCACATGATTGGATAAGATATTTCTTCATTATTTTTTGACTTTTTTATTTTTATTTTTTTACCCTCAAACGAAGGAGTTTCTTCCAAATTTAGCCAAAACAGCTGGCATCAAAGTAGTCCATTGAATTATTAGTTTTAATTTTAAGTCGACTATTTCAAAAATAGATTTTCACTTTAACTTATAATATGATAATAATTAAATTTTAAAGATATGTTAGTACAAATGAACAAAGAAAGTAAAGTATTGGTGACAAGAAATTTCAATCATATGGAAAACTAAAGTGAATCTTTTTTATAATTTTATTGAGTATGAATTTTTTAAGCATGAATTTCCTCTTTTTTTGTGTTCATTTAATCTATGAAAATGTTATGTCATAAGATACACTACTTGCTAGCTATATAAAAATAGATATAGTGATTGATCATAAAATGTTCTTAAATCAAATTAAAGATTCTATAAATAATACTTTAAATTTTATTCATCTATTATTTATTTAATTGAAAAAGTATAATGTTTTATATCACGATACAACTTTTATAAGATACAAGATACTTTAATTTTAGACAACATATGTATGCGGCGAAAAAAAAAAGAGAACACTCTAATTCCGCAACGATAAGGTAGATATTTAAAGAAATGAAATATATTTTACCATATGTGATGTTGTTCATATATTAACATTAAATAATGTTACGGAAGTATATATATCTAAAACAAAGAAATGGTCAAGCTAAATATTTGACATACACACAAGTCTCTATTTAACCATCATTCGTTATTACAACATTTCACTGTAATGACTTAATTATCTTTACAACTAACTTTGATGTAATATTTTTTGTCTCTATAACATTTTACTTATAACAATGATGACATTCACTATAAAAGTATATTTTTTTATAAAATTACCTCTCTATGATAGCTTTATCCAAATATTCATTGAGTAATAATATTTTTTAAAAAATATACTATGTATAAAGAGAAACTATTGAAATATTTATGGTACCCGTTATTAGTGTCATGCACATACTAAATTTTAAGTATGAATATTTAAGAGAAAAATTATACTTAAATGGTGTTCGTCATTTATGGTCATTACCTGACGAAGAAAGGCTATTGGTGAGTTTTTTGATATTGACGTTTTATTTTGTTGGTTAGATTTGTTTATAGAATTGAGTGAAGTGAAAAATAATACTACTAATGAAATGTCATTTTCGCTCAATATTTAAACTTTGAATGTATTTTAAAATGTTTCAATGATATCTAGTCATTTTGATCTCAAAAAATAAGTAAGTCTATGACAATTTGTATTAATCATATAAAAGCATTTGTCTTATGTTCTATCCATTAAAATTCTTTACTAAAAATCATTAATTTAGTTATAATAATTCTATTTCACAACATCGTATACTATATGATACGATACAGACGTGCAACGCACGTGCAGTGAAACTAGTTAGTGCTATAAATACGAAATATAATGGTAAACCAAAATAAAAAAGTTCTAAAAAATGCTTAATTTTTTTTTTGAAGGACACTAAAAATTTATAAGAAAGAATCTGAGGCAAAGAAAAAATTATAAATAAGGCATTTGAGTACTTTGTGGAAGAATTTGTCTTTCATAGGATAAATTTTCATCCTATTTTTTCTAGAATTGTGGACTAAAAAATCGCATTATTTTCATAAACTTGCACTGTTATATATTTTTATTTAACAACTCAAGTGTTTACAAATATTAAGTGATTTTTTCCAGTTATTTATTAGTATGGGATGCACGTGCAAAGCACTTGTTCAGAACTAGTCAACTAATAACCATTAATGACATAATTATCTTGAATGTCTAAATCTCATTAATTAATTAATTCATATGTACTCTTTCTATCTGACCAAAAATAGAAAAAAATTAAACGGTCAACTCCATGGCCACTATATAAGTAGTGTGGTATTAGCCCTTTAATGAAAATATACATACAACAACAACAAAAAATAATAATCAAAATTTTGAAAGGGCAACCAAAATCTACATTGTGTATGTATGCTTTATCCTAATTTCTTTTCTTAATTTTGTGTTTGAATTTTGATGAATAATTTTGTTTACTAAAATACAGGACTTGTGAACTTTAAGTTTAAATGCCTTATTGCTCTTTCTTATGGTTTAAAATCGCCGTAAATTGTAATTATATACTGTTACATGGGATAATATTAGTAGCATTGACTACTAAATTTTCACTTTTTTGGTGAGATCATTCAATTCCTCACCTTAATTGTAATCTCGTCCTTCATTTTTCCCTTTCCCGAACCCTATTTTCTAAAACAAAAATATATTAATAAATATCATATATTATCACGTTAAAAAAGAGTGTCATGTGATATAACTTTGTTATTTGGACATTAAAGAAAGAATAAACAAAAAAAGGAAACAAAAATTGTCTATAGCAATTATAGTTACAAGTAAACTTATTCTCAGTATTGATGTCTGATAATTTCCACCCCTTATTAGCCCTGTGTTGTTTCTCAACAAAAGAGAAGTAGCATGACTTGTTGAGTTTTAAAAGGTCTGAAAGAAAATGAAGAGTTGTGACTTTTCCGAAAGGCGGTGGCTTTTGTAACTTTTCGGAAAGATTGTGATTATTCTGTAGGATTGTGACTTTTTGAAGGGGTTGTGACTTTTCCAATAAAGCACAATAAGCACATGTTTACGCTATTCTTTGTTGTCTATAAATATATGTGTATGCTCTTATTTTTTAACAACATATTTTCTGAAATTCTTCTTATTCTTCACAAATAAATTCTATTGTACTTTTCTGTCGTTGAGTGGTTCGCTGACGCTGTGATATTAGGTAGCAATAGTAATATATTTTGAACAACATGAGCAACCAAGACCAACTCTCTGGAAACTATGAAAGTCTACTTATTGAAACTTACCTTAAAAAAACCCGAAGATTGAGACAGAATGTGAAGAAATTGATAGGATTAGTAAGCTACCTTATGCTCTTAGTGTTCATAATAGACGCGTTCAAAACAATTATTCTCTCTAAAGATTGGCAATACTTCTAGACTTCTATCAACAACGTTGTTTATGACAACAAGGAGTATGGTAGTTCAGTTAGCTCGACAATCCACAAATTAATTTCCTTAACAGATAATGTACTACCTCTCCTTAGCTACTCTACCATTAAAAAGTTCAGTCTAAACTTTGTGTTCATATATGATGATGGTGTGTCTTATTTTTCCGTAATTGACAAGTGGCTTGAATGTGTTGTGAATAAGAAAGTGGAGGATTTACGCCAGAATATACGTTATAGAACTGTTTATCCGACTGGGCGTCACCAGAAGTTCTCTGTAGTAGTTCATCGATTATACAACTGAACTGCAATAATTGTAGAATATTAGAAGATTCTGTACTAAATTGGACATCTTCGAAGAGTTTAACGCTGGAAAGTTTGTTTATCCGGGATGAACACATTAAACAAATAATGTCAAATTGTCCTCAATTGGAATCTTTGAATCTATATGGATTTTGTGGTTTTAATCGTTTGCACATGGCTTCTCCAAAATGTTAAGATTGAGTCTAGACTTTGGAGAAATCATGTGGAAACGATTAAAACCACAAAATCCATATAGATTCAAAGATTCCAATTGAGGACAATTTGACATTATTTGTTTAATGTGTTCATCCCGGATAAACAAACTTTCCAGCGTTAAACTCTTCAGAGATGTCCAATTTAGTGCACAATCTTCTAATATTCTGTAATTATTGCAGTTGAATTTTATAATCGATGAACTACTACATATATCTTCTTGCAAACTATAGGGTTGGTCATGCCCAGTCGGATAAACAGTTCTATAACGTATATTCAAGCGTAAATCCTCCGCTTTCTTAGTCACAGAAAGCTCAATCCACTTTTAAATGTAACGACCTGATTCCGTCGTTTGGGAAAATCCAATGGGAAAAGAATTGGAGTCAGAAATGTTGAGTAGTAACTTGGGAATTCCTAGCCTAGTCCAGATTTGGATGAAATCTGAGCAAGTGAGGTCTAGAGAAATATAGTAATGAATGAAAGATCTAATTACAAATTTGATCACATGAGTAGATAACTAAGACGTTAAGGAAACCATACGACTTTACAGAATCGAATTCGGGTGAGTGGAACTTCCAAAACTGATCTTAGTGTGAACGCGTTGTTTTTTAATGTCATGGGTTAAAGGTGTGTTGTGAAATGGGGGTTTGAAACTCTAATTCTGACGTTCTGTCTCCGCGCAAGCCGCCAGAGCGGGATTAGTGCCTCCAGAGCAGGTGAGCTGTAGCGGGATATGTCCTGCTGTAGCGGGCCAGTCGTGAAATAAGTCGGTATTAAAACCCAAAAACGTTAATTTTCTGCAAGTTTCATTCTGGAGAGCTAAGGCACGACCCAGGGTTATTTCTTGATGTTTTTCCACGACATTTGGTGCTAAAGGTAAGGATTTTACTCCCCTAATCCATTTTTCGATCCGTAGAACGTAAATTCATGGATAATTATCGTTGGGGGAGGGTTTTGACATGAAGTTAATGGTGGAAAAAGCCCTAAGTTGGGTATTGGGATCATGGATTTGGCCTAGGGTTGATAATGTTGATTATAATCCGGGTAAGTAGACCTTAATTATTGATCCCCGTATTGAATTGTTTGTTTGTAGACCTAGAGCAAGCGAAAAGAATCCGAAAAGGCAAGAATCAAGTTTCTTAGGAGGATTCAAGCTTTGTTCGAGGTAGGTGATGGTTGTGATTTCATGTTTGTGTGATATATGTTAGTAATTGCTTCATTGTATTGCATATATGTATGTGAATGTTGCATTATTGATCAAACCTAATGTAAATGAGTATGAACGAATAACTATATGCCATGAATCACCTCTTGATTGTATGATTATGAGAATGTACATTGTGATTGTGATTGTGGTATGTTGATTGGATCATGTGTCATGATCCGACACACTAACTGGGATCGGATGTCACGTACCGACATACATATTGGATCAGATGTCACGTAGCAACATACAAATTTGAACGGGTGTCATGATCTGACACACTAAATTGGAACGGGTGCCACGATCCGGTACACTAACAGTTTGGGTATGGGTTCCATGAGAGGACCGTTGAATTGGGTTCCATGAGAGGACCATTGACTTGTTATATGCATGTGTATTATTGAAAAAGGTGGAATTATACATTGATCCTGAAATGATATTGCTATTGTATATATTCGGTATATGCTTGTTTACTGTGTTGTGATTACTTGCTTATATTGCACTTATTAGCATAGTCGTGTGATCCTACCTGTACAGTGTGGTTGTGTACTGATACTGCACTTGCTTGTTCTTTGTTGAGTACAGGGCATCTTCAGGCGGCTATTGATAGACCTCAGCTAGGTGACTATTGAGCGTGATCGAATTCAAGGGTGAGCCAGTTCTTTCAGGCTGCCATGGATTTCTCTTGTTTAAGTCCACTCTTTTCGGACTCATACTATTTGTTTAAGGTGTTTATTTAGTTTCAGGGCTGTACCCCTTGTTCTTACACTTATTGTTAGTAGAGTTTTGGTACAATGACTTTCAGGTTCTAGGGGTTGCTCTTCAGCATTAGTTTGGCTAGTTTATTTAAACCTTTGGAGTTTATGGGAACTCTATATAATTTCTACATTTAAACCTGCTTCCGTATCTTTAAATGTGTAGTATTTTGTTTAAGGCTGCTTAGTTGGGTTGTAGTAATGGTTCTCCCACCGGAGGGTTAGTGTGGGTGCCAATCACGATGGTCTGGGTCGTGAAAAAGTTGGTATCAGAGCCCTAGGTTCATTGATCTCATTGTACCAAAATGAGTCTAGTAGAGTCTTGCGGAACGGTACGAAGATGTCTTTACTTTTCTTCGAGAGGCTATAGGACTTTAGAAAAAACTCACTTTTTTTTACTCCTTCGTGCTATGACTTGAATCCAATTGGTATCTGGGTGATACAAATTGGTATCTTCCTCCTTCACTCTATGGTCTGAGCTAGAGCAACAGAAGTGGTAACACCATCACTAGCAAGAGAGGATGTGTATAGACTACCGACAGTTGAATAGGGTCGCCATTCGAAATAAGTATCTTTGTCTCGGATAGATGATCTTTTTGACCAATTGCAGGGTGCATCAGTTTTCTCTAAGATTGATTTGAGGTCTGGTTACCATCAGTTAAAGATTAGGCCTGAGGATATACCAAAAATGGCATTTGAGACCCGCTATGGGCACTATGATTTCTAGTTATGTCATTTGGGTTGACGAATGCGCCTGCAACTTTCATGAGTTTGATGAATGGGGTGTTCAAACCATTTCTAGATTCGTTTGTTATGGTGTTTATTGATGGCATTTTAGTTTATTCTAAGAGTGAGGAAGAACCTGTTGACCATCTGCGTATAGTTTTGAGTGTCCTTGGGAGACAAAAATAGTATGCTAAATTTTCTAAGTGTGAGTTTTGGTTGACTTCGGTTGCCTTTTGGGCATGTAGTTTCAAGGGAAGGGGTAATGGTAGATCCCCAAAAGATTGAAGCAGTCCGGAATTGGGTCCGACCTAGTTCTTTGATTGAAATTAGGAATTTTGTGGGGCTCACTAGTTACCATCGTCGCTTGTGAAGGGATTAAGGTCAGATTTGCATATTCCAGTTTATAGGCGACCACATTTAAGAAATTTTGGTAAGGGACGGTTAGATAATGAACACCATTACTAGGGAAGATGCATTTAGTATTGTTGTCATAACATGTATGGGTTGTTTAGCGAATGATGAAATTAAGTTGTGCTAATTGAGGTTAGAACTTATACTATAATTTCATGGGTTGATTGTATATCAAGGAGGGTTAGGATACGACTACTCTAATGACAACGATGTTTACTGGGTTAAGTTATTAAGTGTGTTAACATTGTGGAGAACCTGGGCATATGAGGAGGAAATCATCAAGGCCGTGGAGGCCGGGGAAATGGTAATGCAGGTAGAGGAATAGTGCAGCCAGGCAAAGAGGTTGCCCGTCAAGATGACAGGGCTTAGTTTTATGCCTTTTCGGGCAAGACCGAGGCTGAGGTGTCTGATGCAGTGGTCACAGGTACTATGTTTGTTTGTGACCAGATGGCTAATATGTTGTTTGATCTAGGTTCTACTTATTCTTATGTGTCCGTTCAGTTTCCCTTGGGATTTGATATGATTTGTGATGTACTTGATGCCCCATCCATGTTTCTAGCCCAGTTGAAGAGTCAGTCCTAGTCACCCTAGTATATCGTGTTTTTCCTGTTGTGTTTATGGATTTTCAGACTTGGGCTGATTTGGTTATGTTGGATATGACTGACTTGATATAATCTTAGGCATGACTTGGTTGTCCCCCTATTATGATATGCTTAATGGTAATGCTAAGTCGGTAACTCTAGAGATCCCGGATAGGGAAAGGTTAGAGTGGGAAGGGGGTACAAGCCTAAGTCAGCTAAGGTCATATCTTTCGTGCGGGGTAGGAAACTGATGGGGTAGGGTTATTTGTCTTATTTGGATCATATTTGGGATGTTGAGGTTGAGTCTCCCTCTATTGAGTCTATTCCTGTAGTGTCTGAATTTAGAGGAATGTTTCCTACTGATTTGCCTGGTATGCCTCCGGATAGAGATATAGATTTTTGCATTGATTTGGAAACTGGCCCTCGCCCCATCTCCATTCCTCCTTATCGCATGGCTCTGGCAGAATTGAGAGAGCTTAAAGCTCAAATCCAAGAGCTTCTTGATAAAGGTTTTATCGTCCTAGTGTTTCCATGTGGGGTGCTCGTGTCTTGTTTGTTAAGAAGAAGGATGGTGGTGTGAGGACTGATGATTTTATCTTAAGCCATAAAGGAGTGGATTGATACTGGAATGACAAGCTTATGGATAAAGAAAGTCCCAATGAGTACAGTTAGGTGAATGTAATTGAAGATGATAGTAAGAAAGTGCGTATAAATTGGGTTAGTCCTTTGAATTTGATGAGTATACCTGAGTTTGACACGATGAAAAGGTTGACTTCGTAGCGATAGCCAGGGCTAACTGAGCATAATGTTAATAAGAATTCGTGATGGATTGTGAGGGGATGCAACTATATAATAAGATTGTTGGTTAAGCGAGTTTTATATAGTAATTATGACTTGCGAGTATCTAAGGTTGTGATTTTCTAATATTTGGTGAGTAACGTGGTTGTATGGAAATTTTTAAGAGATGATGGGACACCACTCAAATAGAATTTAAAAGAGGTAGAGTCATAACGAAGGAAAAATAATGGGATGTAGTACAACCTTTAGAGAGAGGCGAGGGCAATAATTTTTTATTGATTGCAAAGGCTAAAGATATATCTTCAGAGGGGTAGATATTTGGGTTCAGAGACGTGTGATTTCATTCATTTTGCTGTGACTAGGGTAATAGTGTCACAAGTCCGTCAGATTGGTTAAAAACTATTGGAAAAGACGTGAGAAATGAGGGTACAAACATTAGCTCGAGTGTGATGATAAGTGCCTGTTTGTTTTGAGTTTACTAATGAGTACGATTCAATTGTTATCGAAAGATTTTATGAGATCGATGGAGATGCGATCCATGATAATGCGAAGATTCATGAATTCATAAAAATCTTCGAGGTATAAGTTAATGTTGATAGATAAGGGGATTGTGTTATACGGTTGAATTTACAATTCAGATTTTTTTTTATTGAAAGTCTACATTCGTGGTGATATATTTTGTCAAGGTATGAATTTGCAAGGTGAGGAATGATCAATTGCATCAGGTATTGAGCATTTGAAAGGATTTACACCTGGGTTGAGTCGTAAAGTTGATTACTGTTGATTGTTAAAGTACCTAAGAAAGGTTTTCATTTAAAAAGTGTTGGTATAAAGTAAGGTAAATGGTCGGAGTGTTTATGATGGTTGTTAGTATTGAGAGTGTGGGCTTCAGTGGAAGGATGTGAAGAGTATGTGGAGTCAGGTGAATGGAATTGACCGGTATCGACTCTTCAGAGGAAAACCTTTAGTGTTATTCAATATGTATTCCGTAAAATTATTATTGGACCATCTATTGTATTTTGTATATCGTTGTGAGTATGATTCACTAGCTAAGCTCATGTGTGTTTTCACTTTTGTGGGTGGATCCCTAGTGGTGGATCAGGTGTACCGATCTTGCGATGTTCTCTTGGTTGAGTGAGATGATTGGGAAGACTTGGTTATTTCATATGACATATTTTGTGTTGTCGTGGAGTTGTTAAAATATTTCAGTGGTTTTACATGTACCACCTTGCTTATGAGAGTTTATAGAAGAGCTACCATGCATAATTATGGTTGTCCGACAATCTCAATATTCATCTAGCCGTCGAGGTAATGTATCGATTATGTGTGGTTGAATGTAGGGATCATTTGGGTCCAGTTCTACTGTTCTTAAGGGGTAATCTACAATAACTAAATCTAACATTTTGATAGTGTTGTTGGAGGGTTTGTATGCTTGGACATATCCCTCGATGAGTATCTAATGTCTAAAGATCAAATTTTTATAACTTAAGCTGATGGAAATTTATGTTGTGAGAAGGAGATGTTGATAAGAACTATGATTGTTTGAGTATTATGAGTGTGTGTTGGTTGGTTCAGGTCCACCTCTAATTGTAGGGAGTATTGATTTAGAATTTTATCATGGTTATGTGAGAAAGGATTCGTCCTGATGTTTGTGTCAAGTCCTTGATAACATGTTGCAGACATGTGTACGATCAATTTTGGTGGTTATTGGGAATAGCTTTGTTGTTAGTTAAGTGTACATACAACAATAAGTATCACTCGAGTATTGTGATGACTTCATTGAGGCATTGTATGGAATGATGTGTAGGTATTCAATTGGTTGGTTTGGGGACGGAGATTATATCATAAAGTGAGACTCAGTTTTGTTAAACAAGACCTTCGGTATAAGGAAGAACCGGTTGAGATTCTTGATCGCGATGTCCGGAAGCTAAGGACATGCGAGACAAGTATCCCCAGTTGTTCAGCAATTCAGGTACTACTCTACCCTTACTTTAGCAAGTCTTTCCTAGTTGATCACTCGGGGACGAGTGATGGGTAAATTGGTATCTATTGTAACGACCTGATTCCGTCGTTAGGAAAAAGCCAATTGAGAAAGAATTGGGGTAAGAAAACTATTGAGTAGTAACTTGGGAATTCCTAGCCTAGTCCAGATTTGGATGAAATCTGAGTCACTGAGGTCTAGGGAAATCTTGTAATGAATAAAGATCTAATTATAAATTTGATCGCATGAGTAGATAACTAAGACGTTAAGGAAACCGTATGACTTTACGGAATCGAATTCGGGCGAGCGAAACTCCCGAAACTGATCTTAGCATGAACGGGTTATTTTTGAATGTCATGGGTTAAAGGTGTGTTTTGAAATGGGGGTTTGAAACTCTAATTCCGATGTTCTGTCTCTACACAAGCCGCCAGAGCGGGGTTAGTGCAGCCACAGCGGGGCCTCTGTATCGGGATGGGTCCCGCTATAGCGGGCCAGTCGCAAAATAAGTCGGTATTAAAACCCAAAAACATTATTTTTCTGCAAGTTTCGTTCTTGGGAGCTAAGGGACGACCCAGGGTTATTTCATGAAGGTTTTCCACGACTTTTGGTGCTAAAGGTAAGGATTTTACTGCCCTAATCCATTTTTCGATCCGTAGAACGTAAATTCATGGGTAATTATTGTTGGGAGAGGGTTTTGGCCTGAAGTTATTGGTGGAAAAAGCCCTAAGTTGGGTATTGGGATCATGGGTTTGGCCTAGCGTTGATAATGTTGAATTTAATCCGAGTAAGTAGACCTTAATTATTGATCCCCGTATTGAATTCTTTGTTTGTAGACCTAGAGCAAGCGGAAAGAATCCGGAAAGGGAAGAATCAAGTTTCTTAGGAGTTTTCAAGCTTTTTTCAAGGTACGTGATGGTTGTGATTTCATGTTTGTGTGATATATATTAGTAATTGCTTCATTGTATTTCTTGTATGTATGCGAATGTTGAATTATTGATAACACCTAATGTAAATGAGTATGAACGAATAACTATATGCCATGAATCACCTCTTGATTGTATGATTATGAGAATGTACATTGTGATTGTGATTGTGGCATGTTGATTGGATTGGGTGTCATGATTCGACACACTAACTGGGATCGGATGTCACGTACTGACATACATATTAGATCGGATGTCACGTACCGACATACAAATTGGAACGGTGTCACGATCCGACACACTAACTTGGAATGGGTGCCACGATCCGGTACCCTAACAGTTTGGGTATGGGTTCCATGAGAGGACTGTTGAATTGGGTTTCATGATAGGACCATTCACTTGTTATATTCATGGGTATTATTGAAAAAGGTGGAATTATACATTGATCCTGAAATGATATTGATATTGTATATATTCGGTATATGCCTGTTTACTGTGTTGTGATTACTTGCTTATATTGCACTTATTGGGATAGCCGCGTGATCCTACCAGTAAACTATGGTTGTGTACTGATACTGCACTTGCTTGTTCTTTGTTGAGTACTGGGCATCTTCAGGCGGCTATTGATAGACCTCAGCTAGGTGACTATTGAGCGTGACCGGATTCAAGGGTGAGCCAGTTCTTTCAGGCTGCCATGGATCTCTCTTGTTTAAGTCCACTCGTTTCAGACTCAAACTATTTGTTTAAGGTGTTTGTTTAGTTTCGGGGTTGTACCCCTTGTACTTACACTTGTCGTTAGTAGAGTTTTGGAACAATGACTTTCAGGTTCTAGGGGTCGTTCTTCCGCATTAGTTTGGCTAGTTTATTTAAACCTTTGAAGTTTATGGGAACTCTATATAATTTCTATATTTAAACTTGCTTCCGTATCTTTAAATGTGTAGTATTTTGGTTAAGGCTTCTTAGTTGGGTTGTAGTAACGGTTCTCCCACCGGAGAGTTAGTGTGGGTGCCAATCAAGACGGTCTTGGTTGTGACAGTCAATTACTGGAAAATAAGACACACCATCATCATTTTTGAATACAAAGTTTAGACTGAACTTTTTAAAGGTAGAGCCACTAAGGAGAGGTAGTACATTATCCGTTAAGGAAATGAATTTTTGCACTGTCGAGATTAATAATGACTGCAATTGATCCATCACGATCATCCTAACGGGGATTGGTATTCACTCGAAGGTGATACATGTTGCTTTGAAATTGTTGCTCCATATGTTGAAAATTTAACGATTTCTGGGGTTTTTAATCATACGAATATTAAGCTCAGGGACTTGTCATCTGTGAACCATGCCAATCTTGATCTCTACTGTGATGAATTCGATTAAATGGATGAAAACATTGAGAAAGATCTTTTGGTAAGCGTTCGATGTGCTAATGGGCTAATACTGTCATCCTGGTTTATCAAGGTCAGTTATCGGTCCCAAATGCCTCCAGTCTTTTTATGTTGATTGTGAATAGAGCTCCTGTTTTCTACCGATCAACTTGATTGTAGGATGGGGGTCATGATTTTGTCAATTAACCCGATTGATCATCTCTTGATTCACTTCGATGTCAACTATGTAATAGGGTTGGCCACACCGCTAATGCCTGCCGCACAAAGTCTCACAATCACTTTGAAGCCATAGCCAAATATGCTGCTGGATTTATTGTCGCCACCAACCCTTGGATAGTCAAATCAGGTGCCACCCATAACATCACAGTGAAACCACACAACCTACAACCGTACCGCGGTAACGAGGATGTCTTAATGGGTGATGGTAACAAAATTGTCATCTCTCACACTGGTTCTACTCAATTAAATGCATCAAATAATATTTTTAAGCTAACACATACTCTCTGTGTTTCTTCCATTAAACGCAAGCTTCTCTCTGTTTCTAAATTTTGTCAAGATAATTTGATGTCCATTGAGTTTTTTCCTTTTGACTTTGTTGTTAAGGATCTGAAAACGCAGAAACCGCAGGTGCATGGTCGAATTAACAATGGACTGTATGAGTGGCCTACCTCATATCCCAAAGCTCACATGACTGCCACATCCACTCCTATAACTACTTGGAATCAACGTCTGGGTCATCCTCACTCTAGGGTTCTTAGGTTTATTTTAAATAAATTCTCGCTACTGTTTCATGAGCGAGATAAACTCCTTTATTGTAATTCTTTCTTATCTAATAAAGACCATCGGCATCCTTTACCTAATTATCTTTTTGTAGCTCTAAACTACTTCGAATTATTTTTAATGATTTATGGGGGACATCACTTGTCTTATCTCTTGACAAAAAGTTGTACTATTGTATTTTTGTTGATCAATATACAAAATACACTTGGCTCTACACATTAAAATATAAAAGTAAACACAAAGAGATCTTCCAAAAATTTCATCCTATGATGGAAAAACATTTTGACACCAAAGTTTTATCACTCTACACTGATGGCCGAGGAGAGTATAAAAGTCTCGACTCTTATCTCTCACTTCATGGCATTGAACACCTCACCACCCCACCTTATACGCCTCAACGAGTCGCACTTGCAGAACGACGACATCGCCATATTGTCGAAACTGCAAGAACACTCTTACATGATGCATCCCTTCCACCCCAATTTTGGTCTTTCACGTGTCATCATATTGTCTACCTTATAAACCTTCTGACTACCTCTCAACTGGATAATCATTCTCCATTCCAACTATTATTTGGAAAATCACCTGATTATAGCTCCTTATATATTTTTGGTTGTTTATGCTATCCATGGCTCAAACCATATTCCAAAAATAAATTTTGAACTGAAATCCATCCCGTGTGTCTATTTCGGATTTTCCCTATCTCATCATTGTCACCAGTGCTTTGACCCAATTTCTGCGAAGGTATATTTATCCCGAGATGTGCGATCTATTGAGAATGCTTTTCAATTTAAAACTTTATTCTCCAATACTGCCATTATATCATCTCATCTAGAATGGTAAAATGCCACAGTCTTAAATCCTTCAGACCCCACACCCACACTTCCCATAGTTACTGGTCTGCCCCTTCCCTCAGAAATAGACGAGCATACACCTGTAGACTACCGATCAATGCCTTCTTCTTCCCCAAAAGGGTTACAGGCAAACTCAAGATCACAATCATACTCCGAAAGTGAATCAACGGCAGAAGAAAATTCACCTCTCTCAATGTCTTCGTCTCCAGGTAAATTTTTATCTCCCTCAACTTCTACAATTCCCACTCTCTAGGAAATGTCTTCTCTCTGTACTTCCCAATGCATTACACCACCATACCTCCCTACAAGTTCACCGACCCACATACCTCTGAACAGACATAGCAGCTCGCGTCCTCTCCTTGTTTATCAACGCAGGAACACCATTCCACCAACACCCATGGCCCCTAGACCAGCCTTCCCCGTCTCTGAGTCAGAGATCGCTCCTTCGCCGCCTCATTGTCCCTCTCCCCCTACCTGTGCTGTCACAAGATCCCAAAACAACATCACTAAACCCAAACCAATTTTTGATTACCTGGCCAAATTGAACCCTATCATCTCACCTATTACTGCCAAACAAGCTCAAAAACATCCCAAGTGGCAAGATGCAATGAAACAGGAACTTGATGCTTTAAATAAAAACCAGACATGGGAAATCTTTCCTCCTGACCCAACAAAAAATATAGTCTCTTGCAAGTGTCTTTTCTGGATAAAAAGGAAAGCAGATAGGTCTATTGATAGATACAAAGCACGGCTGGTTGCAAAACGCTACTTATAGGACGTGTATTGACTTTCATGTGAACTTTAGCCCGGTTTTCAAGCCTACCACAGTCCGGATTATCCTCTCTGTGGCACTTCGCCATAATTGGCACCTCCGTCAGCTTGATGTTAACAATGTGTTCCTCTAGGGAACCTGGAAGATGAGGTGTACATGGAACAACCTCCACAGCTCATTAATGATGACAAACCAACTCAGTTATGTCGGCTGCGCAAGGAAATTTATGGATTGAAACAAGACCCGCAGGCGTGTTACAATGCCCTCACGGGTTACCTTTCATCCATAGGCTTTGTTAAGATGAAATCAGATGACTCGCTACTCGTCAGACAAGGTCTAGGTGACACAATGTTCGTCCTTGTCTATGTCGATGACATTATTGTCACTGGCAGCAACACTTTCAGTGTCCATCATGTTATCGCTTCACTTGCTTCTCAATTCTCTATTAAGGATTTGGGAAATCTTCACTACTTTCTTGGTGTTGAAGTTATACACAGCTCTGATGGCTTAATTCTCACCTAATCAAACTATGTGAACTAGATTTTGAATGATGACCGATTGAAAAAGTGTGATCACACACCAATGAGTGCATCTGAGCTACTCACGTTGTCTGATGGCACTCACCTTACTGATGCAACATGCTATCGTCAGGTCTTAGGTAAGCTTCAATACCTATCTTTCACTAGATCAGACATTGCCTATGTGATGAATAACTTATCCCAATTTATGAAAGCACCATCAGAACTTCATTGGAAAGTTATGAAGCGTGTTCTCCGTTACTTGCGTGGAACTATCCAGCTGGGCCTACGTGTAACCTCCATTGCACACTTCAACCTGCATGTATACTTTGATGCAAATTGGGGTGGGGATATCCCTGACAGAGTTTCCACATCTGGGTACATCCTTTTCCTTGGTACCAATTCGATTAGCTGGTCCTCGAACAAGCAAAATACTGTCTTTCGCTCCTCCACTAAATCTAAGTATAGGGCAGTGGCTAATGCCCTTTTTGAAACCCTATGGGTTACCAATCTTCTCACCGTGCTGCGCTTTCCAGTGCATCAGTTGCCTACCATTTATTTTGACAATCTTGGAGCCACGTTCCTTAGCAAAAATCATGTCTTTCATAGCCGTGTGAAGCATACTGCAGTTGATTTTCACTTCATATTATTTACCTTTTTTACTAATTATCTAGTAATAAAACAAGTTGATGGAGCTCTGTTGGGTCAAATGTACGTTTACTACTACATAATGGCATAACCTTGACATTCTTCAAATTCTGTAAGGAAACTTTGAATATGTTTTCTTCAAACGAGAGGTACTTCTTGTCTTCCAATAAATCAATCTATTCATCTGAATAAAAGGGGTGATACTATAGATACCAAAGAACTACAAATAAGGTTAGTCGTTGAGGCTGTAGGGGATCAACATACATTTGACATAAACATATCGTGAATTAAGAAATGAATAGAAAACATACCCTCGTATCAGGAAATATCATCAAATTTTCTGACTCGACCATAAGAGGTTGTCTAGTAGGAGGAGTGAAAGTTTTGAAATACAAGAACTTATTGTCAACCATCTGCATTCGAGCAACGGTAAGGAGAGTTCTACCTTTTCCAACATCAAATTGGAAATCACCTAAACAGAAGCATGAGGCAGAATATAAAACAGGAGTTGTATTCACAATCAACACAAAAAGACTGGAGACATTTGAGACTGATAACTGACTTTGATCAACCCGGATGAGAGTATTAGCTCATTAGCACAACAAACGCTTACCAAATGATCTTTCACTATATTTTCATCCATTTCATCAAATTCATCATAGTAGAGATCAAGATTGGCATGGTTCAAAGATGAAAAGTCCTTCTTAATTCTCGTATCATTAAAACCCCCCAAAAATTGTTAAATGTTCAACGTATGGAACAACAATTTCAAAGCAACATGTATTACCTTCGAATGAATACCAATCACCGCGAGGATGACCGTGGTGGATCAATTCTAGTCGCCTACATTTTTGAGAATTCATATGCAAACGATTAAAACAACAAAATTCATGTAGCTTGAAAGATTCCAATCGAGGACAACATGACATTATTTTTTTAATGTGTTCATCCCGGAGAAACAAATCTTCCAGCATTAAACTCTTCAGAAATGTCCACTTTTTAACACAATCTTCTAATATTCTGCAATTCTCACTATTGAGTTTTATAATGGATGAACTACTACAGAGAACTTCTGGCAAGCTATAGGGTTGGTCATACTCAATCGGATCAATAGTTCTATAACATATATTCAGGCGTAAATCCTCCACTTTCTTATTCACAGCAAACTCAAGCCATTTGTCAATTACTTAAAAATAAGACACACCATCATCATATCTGAACACAAAATTTACACTCAAGTTTTTAATGGTAGAGCAGCTAAGGAGAGGTCGTGCATTATCCGCTAAGGAAATGAATTTGTGCATACTCGAGCTATCTGAACGACCATACTCTTCGTTGTCATAAACAATGTTGTTAATACAAGTCCAGAAGTATTGCCAATCTTTAGAGAGAATAGTTTTTCTTAACGCATTAGTGATGGACAACAAAGAAATAATTTGGACAATAAGAGCATGAGGTAGCTTGCTAAACCTATCAATTTCTTCACATTTTGTCTCAATCTTTGCTTTTCTGATGTGACTTTTTGTTAAACCTATTGTTACTAAAGTCTCTAACCGTAGGAGAAAGGGTGAAAATAAGGCTTAAATGTAGCTGTTTTATTTATTAATTATTATGTATATGTATTCTAGTAGTTACCTAGCAGTTAACTAGAAGTTTAGGTAGTTCCTCAAAATACCTTGGGTGTTAGA
Source organism: Solanum etuberosum (assembly GCA_029582245.1). NCBI lineage: Eukaryota > Viridiplantae > Streptophyta > Magnoliopsida > Solanales > Solanaceae > Solanum > Solanum etuberosum. The sequence continues at coordinate 23,513 of JAJONR010001123.1, read as the reverse complement.
AGTATTCTCTACTATCTATTTGTAAGACATATTCTAATTATTATTAGTAGTAAATATTAGTTGAAGTGTTGTTCCTACTTCTGTCTTGTGTTTGGAAGTTTCCAGATTTATTGTTGGAAAGTTGTGGATTCGTAAATTTTTTGCTATCCGAGCCTTTATGGTTTCAACTAGAATGGAAGGGAGGATTGAAGGATTAGAGAAGACAATGGACGAAGTACAATAAGAGATTGGTTCAGTACGTGATTACATGGGGCAGATACGAGACTGGATGCAAAAAAAGATGATTGTGATGCTCTTCAACATATGAAAGGAAAATTGGTGGTTCAGGCAGATCCAATTAAAGACACATATGTAATGGCAGAGAACAACCACAATCGCTGAGGTGACGGAATCTGAGAAGTTCAGCCAAAATTTCGTGATGAAACACGTCCTAGAAGACTGGAACTGCCCTTATTTTCTCGTGATAATCCTTATGGGTGGCTTAATAAAGCAGAACGTTATTTTCATTTCAATGGCATTGATGACAGGATAAATTAAAGGTTGTTCGTATTTTCCTTGAAGGTAGAGCCTTGAATTGGTTCCAATGATGGGAGACAAGAAAACTGATTTTCACATACATTGTGTTTCGAGTAGCCATACTCCAATGATTTACTCCATCACAGTTAGGGAACTTATATGAGGTTTTGATAGGATTGCAACAAACTGGAAGTGTTGCCCAATACAGAGCAGATTTTGACTTACTTTAAGCACCCTTGAAAGATGCTAATGATGAGGTTTTGGTGGGAATTTTTATAAAAGGACTGAGAGGGGAGATCAAGGAAGAATTGTGTCTTAGCAAACTGGAAACTCTAAAACAAATTATGGACCAAAGACACCGTATTTAAGAAAAGAATTAGGCTCTCAGCCAAGCCCACGTGCATAGATCTATGCCTATGACACTTCCTAAGGTTTCAACACATTTTCCGATGACTGACAATAGCCGGACAGGAAGTCTACAAGTCCCCATGTGCGTGTAGCCACAACTGTTGGGATATATACTATTAACCATGTGTTTAGATATAGTATATATTATAGAATAATTATTTATTCATTTTTAATAGATCGTATATTCGTTTGTGGTGTCTGTTTACTTATATAGTAGATGATTTAGTGTATAGAGTTTAAACTTATACACAGAGGATTAAATCATCGGTTCTTATAAGTATAAAAAATTTTGTTCACAATCTAAGATGGGAATTGGACATGTCATCGGTACGATTGTAGCACGAGATTATATGTAGTTTATCTTGATTATGGAAATGGTATAGTTCCAACTTCTTGTGCTAGTGTATTTTGTATGTATTGAACGGGACCGAATAGAGATAGTTGCTTTAGACTGACTGAAAAAAGCATATTCTCTAAACTATTAAATGTACTTATATTCTTAATCCGAATATAACTATTATGATCCGTATATGTTAATCATCGTTTTGATTTATTAAAAGGTGAGATTCTAAGATGGGTCAATATACCTGGTAAATTGGATGATGGTAATATATATATTGGTGAAATTATAAGTTAGTTGACGGAATTCATGTCTCGATATAGAGATTGATGATATGCCTTTTTTCAGAAGCTTAAAACTTTTCATCGTGTCAAACCTTGCAAGTGGATTTATGAATCCGGCACATGAAAAAAGTTAAGCAGTGCTCTAAAAGAAATTGATCATTGAATTAAGTTCGTCAGTAATTTAATTTATTGATTAGTATCTGTAATCTTAACACGAGGAATTACATATGTGTTTAATGGGAAATTTCGAAATATAAATAGAGGAGTGCAATTACGAATTTCTAGTGGAAAGATTTGTAATTTTTTATGATAAGGATAATTCAAATTAATTATTTGAAATTATTTCCATAATAAGAAGCCTCAGTAATGAATTATGTGGTCCCTACCGTGCCCATATTTAACTAGAACTCAGAGTCTCTATTCTAAGGCAAGGGAGAAGTATATCACTTTTTCTATTCTAAGGAAAGGGAGAAGGACATGACTTTTTCTATTCTAAGGAAAGGGAGATGTACATGTCTTTTTCTATTCTAAGGAAAGACATGGTATTCCTTCTCCTTGGACTATGAAAAAATCTCTATAAATAGGGATTCTTCTAACCCTTGAAAGGATATAAATTTTCTTAAAAATACTTGCCCACTCAAGTATTGCGAGAGTTCGAAAGTGAACTTGGGATCACTGTAGAAGACCGCAAAACTCTGATCCAATTTATGGACTAGTTTGTGGATTTGCTTGAAGGTTCTAGCTTGTCGACTAGCTTATGGATTCACTTGAAGGTATCTTCTCACGCTTAAAGAGGTAATCTGATATTAAATTCAGAAAGTTTATATGCTCTAACATGATTGTACTTGTTCTAGCATAAACAATGTGTTGTCTATTATTCATGTAAGTCGTATGATTTTGGTCATACTTACATCTTTATAGATAACATAAAATATATGTATGTGCAATTGTATATATGATTCGTGGTTGGTAAATATAGTTTTATCGCGAAAAGAACGAATCAGATGAAACTTGAAGGTTTTTGATTTGTTGGCTAAAGTACATACGCTCTTAAATTGTTAGATGATCAAGAGAAAAAATGTGTTGGCGACAGTTTTTCACTTTCACGTGGGAATTGACAGCAACAGTAAACACTTTTCCTAATGATTATTCGAAGTCCTTTATTTTTAAATTTATGGAACCTAAATTGAAAACTTTTCAGCAGTTAAAAGAAAAGTTAAAGCTCAATGGATTTCTTTTATTTAATAAATGAAAGTACGAATCTGCACATGTAATTGATTTTTTTTCGGCAGCTAGTTGTAATTTTTTTAGAGTTGTTTCTTATTAATCCATCAAATTTGCAAAGCTTGATAAGAAAGGGAATCATAGAGATTGTTGATGAACAAATTATCATTGAACTGATTCTGCAGTATTTTGTTAACTTTCTAAAATTTGTTCTTGACTAATTGTTGACTCCAAAGCTTATTAAGTGGCGGTGGCGGTGACTATTTAGGTCAATTGAATTATTAATTTTTTCTTTGTGTTCAATAATTATTGAGAAAACGCATAAAAAAACCCCTGAACTTGGCAGCATAACTTACTTTAGCACTTTAACTTTATGGGTAATTATTTACCCCCCCAATCTTATTGCAAGTGAATTTAATAGCACCTTACACATACACTACCAGTTTCATACCCATGGGTGAAGTGCACGCGCACCACCTAAGTGCCACCTCGGTGCCACATCGATGACATGTCAGATAATTGAAAAAAAAAATCTTTATTTTTACTTCCCCACATTTTTAAATAATTTTATTTTCACTCTTCACCTACCCTCTTCATTATTTCATCCGGGTCAATTTCTTAACATCCAAAATTTCACATTGATTGATTCATTTTATTTGTCCTTGCTTTGTAATTATTCACTATTACTTCCATCAGTACTTTATATCAATCACCATACTTTTTTTTCCCAACTAGGTGAAACTATCAACTTATATCAACAATGGCGATTTTACATTTATGCAAAATCGATGTGCTAATTTTTTAGATTTGCTGTTACTTTTCTTCTTTCACTTCTTAATACATATTCAGGTATAGAATAAGTAACATTTAAAGTCAGATGAATAATTATTTTTTAAGAAAAATCGAATCTCAAAAGTAAAGAATAAAGAAAATTATGTGGGTCTTGCATGTGATTTTCTATTTTTGTTTAATGAAAAAATGTACTTGGATGTAGAGTTTGATGAAGGAGAAAGAAGATGGGTTGGGGTGGGGGTAGGATGCAGTGGGGAGTTTGAGGAAGAAGAAACAAGCAGGGGCAGGTGGGGTTTTGAGAAAGGGGTGGAGGGGTTTGAAGAAGAAGAAGAATGGGTAGTTGGGGTTTGTTTTTTCATTTTATATATATATATATAATGCTAGTGGGACCATTATAAAAAAATTTACGCGCCTTCAACTTTTTTGCTTTTCTTTTTTGGCCACGTCATCTGTTAAGGTGGTATTAAATTCACACGAAATAAAATTAGGGGGGTAAATAAATGTTCGTATAGTTTAAGTGCTAAAGTAAGTTATTCTACCAAGTTCAGGGTTTTTTTAATGTATTTTCTCATAATTATTTGAGCATATTATTCATTACATATATATATCAATTTGTATAAATTAAGAATTTTTTGGTTAATAAATAGTTATCACTTAAGTGGTTTATTTTTTTGAAATCGTTTAAAATTCTTTAGACTTTATACATGTGATAATATATTTTGTAATACATGAATTGAGAATTATGATTAATAAATAGGATTCACCAAAATGATCTATTTATTTGAGTCATTAGAACATCCTCAATTCATCATGTATAAATTATTCTAAGTGAATATTAGTGGTAAATATTCATTTACTTAAATGGTGTTTTACCTTAAAATACTAGTAATGCTTAATTAATTAATGAGAAGAGATATTGAGGTTTTTACTCAAAAGAGAGAAACATAATATCTTGGATTCTCAAGTGTATTAATTTATAGAATAATTTGTTATAAGAAAGTATTGAGTGCCTAAGCCAAAGGAAGAACATAACATACGTTTCATGCTCATGAGATAATTATAAAAAGAGAATGAGAATATGAATCATGTTATTTTAATCTTTAACTATGTCTAAAATAATTATTTTTCAAATTTGATCATAGTTTAGGTGGTCATGAATTTCTTGATCTCTGATTGACTTGAAATTTGATGGTTCCATCGAAAATTATTTAAATGGGTTTTAGGTAGTTTATCGGATTATAATTTGATCTAAATATGATAAAGTCATTGTAACACCCCGCTATTTGAAAGAGCTACAAATTAAAAAGAATCATTTTTGGAAAGAATGAAAATCTTAAATTTGGCAAGTTATGTTAAATATGAGTTTTGGGATAACTTCAAACGACCATAACTCCTAGTACATGATGAGTTAGGTGGGCTACAAGATATCAAATGATAGGACTTTGAATTATCTTTCAAACGCCACCGAGTTTGCTCATTTTCGAGTTCGAATGAGGGAGATATGCCCATTTGATGTCAGGATATCTAGATAAGAAAAGTCAAAATTGGATTTTAGGAGGGTATTATGGTCTTGTCACTACCCAATTATTTAAATTCGTTTTTGGTAATTAAGTTGGGGTTTAAAATGAATTGGTTCAGTTTATGCTTCATAAGATTAAGTTAGGGTTTTGAGAGAAGAGAAAAGAAGAGGAGAAAAGAGGAGAATAAGCTAGGAATCGTTGCGTTCTTGAAGTTAGCTTGTGGATTTCACCAAGGGTTGATCCCTACGAGGTATGTGAGATCACATAGCACTGGGTTCTTTCACCCACGCGCCAATCATGATTTAATTCAGTTAAATTATGTTCTTGAAAGTATAGAAATTGAGTTCTTGATGGATTTTGTTGAAGTTTCTATTGGGTTCTTCATTGTTGAAGTTGTTGAGAAGTTCTTGAGTTAAATTCATGAAATTTGATGTTGTTTTGAATAGATTCTTTCATACTTTTGTTGTGTATTCGAATCTAAGCTTTTGGGGAAGAAACTAATCGAATCTAGAAGAATTAGGGTCGAAAAACAAACAAGAAAATTTGTCAAAATTCTTGGGAAAAGGGGTGGGGCGCCGCGCCACTCAGAGCGCCCCAAGACAAGTTCTAAAGTTTGAGCTCTGGGGTGCCGCGCCACTCAGAGCGCCCCAACCCAGGTCCTGAAGTTTGGGCTCTGGGGCCCGGCGCCACTCAAAGGGCCAGGGACGCCAGGTCTTCTACCCTTTCCCATTTCTTTCTATTTGAGTTCCCTTGAAACGTACCTATATTTTCTAGTTGATTTCTGCACTCTAAGTTACATCTAAACAACATGATATAATCCATAAACATGAATCATAACCTTGAAATCATAAATTCAAATTCAAGAAAAGTTAAGAGCCAAGTCTAGAGAAGTTCCTAGAGTCATATCAAAAGTCTTTTACAAATGCTTTAAACTTGTTTTAAGACTTGAGTTTCGAGTTGAGTAAAGAGTAAAGAGTGAAGTTCATTTCTTCAAAAGAATATATGGGGACTATGTATTCCCAAAGAGTAAATGTTTTCACATTTAAACAAGAAAGGAAACACCAATTTCCAACTGAGCCTTTGAGCTAGTTTTTCAGTAAAGAATAAATGATTTCAGAATTAAGCAAGAGAGGAAACACTGATTTCCTAAAGAGCCTTTGGGCTAGTTTTGAGCAATAATCTCAAACCACAGAAAGAAGTTATATTTTTAAACATATTAGCTTGTAATATTTTGGGAGTAGTATTGAGCACCGATATGGGGGAGAGTTTAGACAACTCACAGCCCCCATAAACCCTGTAGCCATCATGGGTAGAAAAGGGTCATACTTTTTAGATGATTTCTTAGTGCTTTTTAGCATAGACTAGTGGATCCACTTAGTAGTTAGGTTCTATACCCCCGACGAGGTATAGGACGACCCTGACAGCGTGAGGCAAAACGTTGTATCATCACAAAGCTCTTAAGTGATGGTTGTCGGCTAGAGAAACTCCCACAGAAGTATTTTGTATTCTTATATACACAGAGTTAATTGTATTTTTATATACACACAGAATTTATGTTGTATCCTTGCATACAAATTGAGTTACTATTGTATTTATAAATACACAGAGTTGTTATCCATGTTTTAAAAGATTTTCTTTATATTGCATTCATATAATTGCTTTATATTGAAATTAGTTAAGTTGAGCCCAGGTATGTCCTTTCAGTTCCTTTCAAGCTAATGTCTTGTTTTAGAATTTCCCTCGCATGCTCGTACATTCAATGTACTGATGCCAGTTGGCCTGCATCTTTTATTATGTAGATACAGGTAACCAGGATCAGCATCCAGTGCATCATTAATTCTAGTTGAGCTTCAGAGTTGTTGGTGAGCCTCCTTGCTTCCGGAGGATCCCTTTTATTGCTTTATCAATTAGTTCATTAGGATGTCGTGGGTCTTGTCCTGACGTCCATCTTAGTTTTTAGAGGCCTCATAGACAGTAGTTGATGTTAGTTCATGAGTCTTTACTTTTCCTTTTCAGTTATGTTGAGACTTGACTTGCCATTTTGGCCAGTTGAATGTTGATCTTTAAAACATTCTAAGTTATTTATTAAGACAGTTTAGTTATGATTGTATTTCAATACTTTCTTTTATCATGAGTAAGTCTTCCGCTAAGAGTTAAGTCAAGCCAATGGTCCGCTTAGGGCCAACAATGGTTCTCGAGTGCCAGTCCTTCCCAGGGTGTAATCTCAGGGTGTGACAAACTTGATATCAGAGCACAGAGTTCAAGTGTCCTAGGGAGTCTGTGAAGCCGTGTCTGTAGAGTCCTAGTTATCGGTGTGAAGCGCACCACATCTATAATTAGGAGGCTGCGACACTTAGGAACTATCTCACTTCTTTCATACTCATTTCCTACGATAGAGTTTATCTCTAAAAAGTTTCTTTTAATTCATTCTTGCGCGTGTCTTTCAGATCATGCCTCCACAAAGAACTGTCAGAGGTCGTCCTGCTAGAAGGAATGTTGAACCACAGCAACAAGGGGTACCTAATGCACCAGAAGTGCAACCCCAAGGGGAGGTTACCAATGCTGAGTTTCGTGAAGCTATCCAGATGGTTAGTCAAGCTATGACCAATCAAGTTGGACAGAGTGATAATCGAAAAGAAGTGGCTGATAGCTCTAGTATCCATGAATTCTTAAGGTGAATCCTCCAAGTGGTTCAAGTGTCACTGAGGATCCAAAAAACTTTATTGAAGAACTTCGGAAGGTTTTTGAGATTATGCATGTTGCTGATGCTGAGAGGGTGGAACTAGCTGCATACCAAATGAAGGGTGTCGCTAGAATCTGGTTTGATCAGTGGAAAAAGAATAGAGCTGAAGGTGCACCACTTTTGAGTTGGGCTTTCTTTGAGGAGGTCTTCTTGGGGCGTTTCTTTCCCCGTAAACTGAGAGAAGTAAAGGTACGATAATTCCTTACTCTTAAAAAGAAATCTATGAGTGTTCATTAGTACAGTCTGAAGTTCACACAACTTTCCCGCTATGCTCTGGAGATGATTGCTGACATCAGGAGCAGGATGAGTTTATTCGTTGCTGGGTTGTCTCATCTGTCAAGCAAGGAAGGCAAGGCAGCTATGCTGATAGGGGATATGGACATAGCAAGGCTAATAGTCTATGTGTAGCAGGTTGAGGAGGAAAAGCTGAGGGATAGAGAAGAGTTTAAGAATAAGAGGGATAAGACATCAGGGAAGGAGTACGGACAGCAGAAGAGTAATGTCAACCGGTCATCCTTCCAACAGAAACAAAAGGGACCTGCTCTGTCATCTTCTAGTGCACCTGCACCAAGAAACAGAGGTGTGTTCCAAAATCAGAATTCCCAGAATTTCAGAGCTAGACCTGCACATTCTCAAGGTAGTATGGCACAAGGGGGTACTAAGACTCCTGCATATGCTAAGTGTGGTAGTAACCACTCAGGGGTGTGTCGTGATGGCTCCACTGGTTACTTCAAGTGTGGTCAGAACAGTCATTTTATAAGAGAGTGTCCTAAGAACAAGTAGGGTAATGGTAATGGGGGCAATAGAGCCCAGTCATCTTCAGTTGCTCCACCAGACAGAGCTGCATCTAGAGGAGCTACTTCAGGTGCGCGCGGAGGAGGAAACCGTCTTTATGCTATCACTAGTTGCCAAGAGCAAGAAGATTCGCCAGATGTTGTCACTGGTATGATCCAAGTCTTTAATTTTGATGTTTATGCTTTGCTAGATCCAGGAGCTAGTTTATATTTTTTGACTCCTTATGTTGCAATGAATTTTGATGTTCTTCCTGAGCAACTTCTTGAGCCCTTCAGTGTTTCTACACCCGTTGGTGAGTCTATTCTAGCTGAGAGAGTCTATCGTGATTGTACCATTTTCGTCAATTACAAGAGTACCGTGGCTGAGTTAGTTGAGTTAGATATGGTAGATTTTGATGTCATTCTAGGTATGGAGTGGCTCCATGGCTGTTATGCATCAATAGATTATAGAACTCGAGTAGTCAAGTTCTAGTTTCCCAGTGAACCAGTTGTAGAATGGGGTTGAATCATCATTAGTGTCTGAAGTAAAAGAGAAACAAGACCAAGATCCTATTTTGCTTGAATTGAAGGCAAATTCTCATAAGCAAAAAGTAATGGCTTTTGAACAAGAGGGAGATGGTGTATTGAGGAATCAAGGTAGATTGTGTGTACCAAGGGTGGATGACCTCCAAGAGAGGATCATGGAGGAAACTCATAGCTCCAGATATTCTATCCATCCGGGTTCCACAAAGATGTATCGTGACTTGAGAGAAGTATATTGGTGGAATAGTATGAAGAAATGTATTGCTGAGTTCGTTGCTAAATGCCCGAATTTCAACAAGTTAAAGTAGAGCACCAAAGGCCCGATGGTATGGCTCAGAATATAGAACTTCCGGAATGGAAGTGGGAAATGATCAATATGGACTTCGTTACTGGCTTGCTGGGGTCTCGCAGGCAACATTATTTCAGATAGAGGTGCACAATTTACTGCACAATTTTATTTCAGAATATAGACTTCGTTTGGGTGATTCTTGATAGAATGACTAAATCAACCCATTTCTTGCCAGTAAAGACTACCCATTAAGTAGAGGATTATGCGAAGTTATACATTCAATAGGTAGTAAGACTTCATGGAGTTCCAGTGTCCATTATTTCAGATAGAGGTGCACAATTTACTGCACAATTTTAGAAGTCATTCCAGAAAGGTTTGGGTTCAAAGGTGAACTTGAGTACTGCTTTCCATCCTCAGACAGATGGTCAAGCAGAGCGCACTATTCATACTTTAGAAGATATGTTGAGAGTCTGTGTGATTGATTTCAAGGGTAATTAGGATGATCACCTACCTCTCATTGAGTTTGCTTACAACAATAGTTATCACTTTAGCATCCAAATAGCTCCGTACGAAGCTCTTTATGGGAGAAGATGTAGATTTCCTATTAGGTGGTTTGAAGTTGGTGAGGCTGGGTTGATAGGACCAGACTTAGTTCACCAAGCTCTGGGGAAAGTGAAAGTTATTCAAGAAAGGTTGAAAACAGCGCAGGGTCGTCAGAAATCCTACACTGATTTTAGGAGAAGGGACTTAGAGTTTGAAGTAGAAGATTGGGTATAATTGAAAGTTTCACCCATGAAGGGTGTATGAGATTTGGTAAAAAGGGGAAGCTTAGTCCCCGATATATTGGTCCTTACTGAATATCCAAGAGGATTGGTAATGTAGCTTATAAGTTAGAGCTACCCCAAGAGTTAGCAGCGGTTCATCCGATATTCCACATTTCTATGTTGAAGAAGTGTATGGGCGATCCTTCACTTATCATACCTACTGAAGACATTGGTATTAAGGATAGCTTATCTTATGAGGAGATTCCAATTCAGATTCTAGATCGTCAAGTTCGCAAGTTGAGGACCAAGGAAGTAGCATCAGTCAAAGTTCTGTGGAGAAATCAGTTTATTGAGGAAGCTACTTGGGAAGCTGAGGAGGACATGAATAAGAGGTACCCACATTTCTTTGAGTCCGGAGAAATTCCAAATTAACGTACTAATCCTCTCCTTGGCATTTGTTTTAAAGTTGGCTTGTTCTATTTACATTTTGCTTGTTGGGTTTGAGCTAGATGTTAGATGTTACACCCTTAGCCTACTAAGAGTACTCTCATTCGAGGATAAATGTTTCCAAGGGGGAGATATTGTAACACCCCGCTATTTGAAAGAGCAAAAAATTAGAAACAATCATTTTTGGAAAGAATGAAAATTTGAAATTTGGCAAGTTATGTTAAGTATGAGTTTTGGGTCAACTTCAAACTACCATAACTCCTAGTAAAGGATGAGTTAGGTCGTCTACAAGATTTCAAATGAAATTTCTTTAAATTATGTTTCCAACGCCACCGAGTTTGCTCATTTTCGAGTTTGTATGAGAGAGATATGCACATTTGAAGTCGCGTTGTCTAGATAAGGAAACTCAAAATTGGATTTTAGGAGGGTATTATGGTCTTTTCACTACCCATTTAATTAAATTCTTTTTTTGGTAATTAAGTTGGGGTCTAAACTGAATTCGTTCAGTTTATTCTTCATAAGATTAAGTTAGGGCTTTTGAGAGAAGAGAAAAGAAGAGGAGAAAAGAGGAGAAGAAGCTAGGAATCGTCGCATTCTTGAAGTTAGCTTGTGGATTTCGTCAAGGGTTGATCCCTACAAGGTATGTGAGATCACATAGCGTTAGGTTCGTTCACCCTCGCGCCAATAATGATTTAATTCAGCAAAATTATGTTTTTGAAAGTATAGAAATTGAGTTCTTGATGGATTTTTTGAAGTTTCTATTGGGTTCTTGATTGGTGAAGTTGTTGAGAAGTTCTTGAGTTAAATTCATGAAATTTGATGTCGTTTTGAGTAGATTCTTGCATACTTTGGTTGTGTATTCGAACCTAAGCATTTGGGGAAGAAACTAATCAAATCTAGACAAATTAGGATCGAAAAACAAATAAGAAAGTTTTTCAAAATTCTAGGGAAAAGGGGTGGGGCGCCGCGCCACTCAGAGTGACCCAAGACAGGTTCTGAAGTTTGGGCTCTGGGGTGCTGCGCCACTTAGAGCGCCCCAACCCAGGTCTTCTACCCTTTCTCACTTCTTTCCGTTTGAGTTCCCTTGAAACGTACCTATGTTTTCTAGTTGATTTTACACTCTAAGTTACGTCTAAACAACATTATATCATCCATAAACATGAATCATAACCTTGAATTCATAAATTCAAATTCAAGGAAAGTTAAGAGCCAAGTCTAAAGAAGTTCCTATAGTCTTTTCAAAAGTCTTTTACAAATGCTTTAAACTTGTTTTAAGACTTGAGTTTCGAGTTGAGTAAAGAGTAAAGAGTGAAGTTCATTTCTTCAAAAGAATATATGGGGACTATGTATTCCCGAAGAGTAAATGTTTTCACATTTAAACAAGAAAGGAAACACCGATTTCCAACAGAGCCTTTGAGCTAGTTTTTCGGTAAAGAATAAATGCTTTCACAATTAAGCAAGAGAGGAAACACTGATTTCCTAGTGAGCCGTTGGGCTAGTTTTGAGCAATAATCTCAAACCACAGAAAGAAGTTATGTTTTTAAACATATGAGCTAGTAATATTTTGGAGTAGTATTGAGCACCGATATGGGGGAGAGTTCAGACAACTCACAGCCCCCATAAATCATGTAGGCATCATGGATAGAAAAGGGTCATACTTTTAGATGATTCCTTAGTACTTTTTAGCATAGACTAGTCTATGAATTAGTAATTAGGTTATATACCCCCGGCAAGGTATAGGACGTCCCTTGCAGCATGAGGCAAAACGTTGTATCATCACATAGCTCTTAAGTGATGGTTGTCGGTTAGAGAAACTCCCATAGAAGTATTTTGTATTCTTATATGCACAGAGTTAATTGTATTTTTATATACACACAGAGTTTATCTTGTATCCTTTCATAAAAACTGTGTTACTATTGTATTTCTAAATACACAGAGTTGTTATCCATATTTTAAAAGCTTTTCTTTATATTGCATTCATATTAATGCTTTATATTAAAATGAGTTAAGTTGAGTTGAGTTGAGCCCAGTTATGTTCTTTCAGTTCCTTTCAAGCTTATGTCTTGTTTTAGAATTCCCCTCGCATGCTCGTACATTCAATGTATTGATGCCAGTTGTCCTGCATCTTTTATGATGCAGATACAGGTAACCAGGATCAGCATCCAGCGCATCTTTGATTCTAGTTGAGCTTCAGAGTTGTTAGTGAGCCTCCTTGCTTTGGAGGATCCCTTTTATTGCTTTATCAGTTAGTTCATTAGGATGTCGTGGGTCTTGTCCCGACGTCCATCTCAGTTGTTAGAGGCTTCATAGACAGTAGTTGATGTTAGTTCATAAGTCTTTACTTTTCCTTTTCAATTATATTGAGACTTAAGTTGCTATTTTGGCCAGTTGAATGTTGATCTTTAAAACATTCTAAGTTATTTATTGAGATAGTTTAGTTATGATTTTATTTCAATACTTTCTTTTATCATGAGTAAGTCTTCCGCTAAGAGTAAAGCCAGGCCAAGGGTTCGCTTGGGGCCAAGAATGGTTCTCGAGTGTCAGTCCCACCCAGGGTATAGGCTCGGGGCGTGACAGTTATATTGTTTTAATTCCTAAAGATACTTAAACCACTTGAATTTGAATTTCGTCATAGCTTTGAAAATATTTTTTATACACTCCAATTGATCTGAAAGTTTGTAAGTTCATTGGTGACGGACTAGTAAGAAATACTCATTGTTGTGTGGTTATAGTTTTGAGGCCCTTGAAATGGTTTTTAAGTCGCTCTTTGGAATTAAAATGTGATTTAGTATGTACATAATCCTTTATATGATCAGTTTTATTTATTTTAAATGTGGTACATGATTACACGTGATGAGTTAACATGAATTGATATATGATAAGGATATGGATTTGATTAATTTTCTTAAATCTTTTTAATCTGAATTTGATCATAGCTTTGGAGATAAATGTTATTTTTAAACTCTGATTTGATCTAAAATTCGGTAGGTTCATCACAAACAATCAAATTAAGAATACTCATTGTTATACAGTGATTTGTAATTTGAGGTCGTTCGGATGATGTTTTGGATAATTTTTTTCTTGTATCTTGAAAATTAATTTCAATGAAAATTACTCACCTATGATACAATTGTTGTAGAGATTGTTCTCTATGGTCTTCATAACTAAATTTTAGTGAAGTATTAAGTTCATGTATTGGCTTAGATCTTCCTTCATATCGGGTGAAATTAATACAAGTCGTTGAAATTTAATCTCTAGTTTTGATGATTTGCATTGACTCTCCCTATCTGAGTAATATTTGATTGGATCAATGACCTAGGAATAATGATATTCACTTGGCATAAATCAACATATAGTACTCTCCATCTGAGTTAGCTTTTGTTCTAAATTTGTTGGAGTGAATATCTGACATCACATATGTATGTTGCATGAGTAGTTATTTTTCATCAAAATTCATCGTTTAAGATGCATGGATATCAATGAGATGTGTTTTGAATTTTAATGTTCAATATATACATAAATATGCTGATTTTTGAAAAATAGTATTAAGATAATGTAAATAGTTTTAGAATTTTATTCTTTGTTCTTGATTCGTGTATCTATTTCACAAATGTTGATATGAGATAAGAATTTTCGAACGAAAAAAACTTAAATTCTATCTTGACCAAATAATGTTTCAACCAAATTGATCATAGTTTTGGAATTCGAAAAAAGGACTCTTATTGATTTGAAATTTGATAAATTCTTAAGAACGACCTTGTAAGAAATATCGGTAGACTCTCCATCTGAGTTAGATCTGTATAAGTTTATGGAGTGAATATCGGGTATTGTACATGTGTATTGCATGAGTAGTTCTCCAATCCCATCGATTGGCTATTCGAGATGCATGGATATATATGTATAAATGAGCCCTGGATTTTGTTATTTAGTATTATTCGACATATTATTATCAATTTAATATATTATATCTCAAATTCTCAATAGACTTTACAGGCCCACTCAGTACTACTCAATAATTTCTTTCGATAGAGATAAGACATTAATTCAAAGAATGCATTGTACATGTACATTATGTTAGAAGAAATTATTTTCAGTTTTTAACTAGATAAGCGATGGATAGTTAATATATTTTTCTTGTAACTCTCCTATTATTGAGTTTGATAAATATTTATCTCTTATTGTATATTGATGCATGCATTTTCTTCCTCATGAATTGAAGATAATATTAATCTATCTAATAAGAGAAAATATCTTTGAACTTGAATGAAACTTATTTGTACACTAGCGTCTACGTCATATATTCTGGATAGAACTTTGAGGTTGGTTAAAGAATGGACATAATAGTTCATTGAAAGTGAAGTTACTACCAACATGTGAGTCCTGTTTAGAAAGAAAAATGACTAAGAGACATTTCCTCTTAAAAAGGAAATAAAGGTAGTGATAAGTTAGAATTAATCTATTCTGATTTTTGTGGTAAATGATCATTTAGGCAAGTGGTAAATTTGAGTATTCTACAATTTTCAGAAGGTTATTCATGATATGAATATATATTTTGTGATGTTTTATAAGTTTGAATGTCTTGATAAACTCATAAAAATTTAAGACAAATGAAAATAACATCAGAAAAAATATATAAAGTCACTGCAATCTGATTGTAGTGATGTATATCTATCTGCAGAGCTGATGAGTCACTTATCTGATAGAATAATTACATTTCAATTGTCTACACCAGACACTCTATAATAGATTGGTGTAAAAGTGAAAATAAATAGACTCTTATGAAGATGATAAGATTAATCATTGACTTATTTGGTTGTTGTTTTGTTTCTTTTGGGATACGTTCCAAGAACTATATATCACATTTGAATTCAATTCCTTTCGCATTAGGAATGAAATGTATGTGTTAATTTGATATCCAAAAGAATGAAAGAAGTTTTATTTGATTATCCTAAAGAAAATAAGGCAATTGTTAAGACAACTGTCAGATTTCTAGAAAAGGACTATTTAGTAATCTACGTTCCTAGAAGTAAACTAGTTTTACTGGAACTGAAAAAATAAATAACAAATGAGTCCGTTCTAAAGTCAGACGCTCAAGAACATCTAATCGGTATGTCAGAATTGACATTCCATTACATATAAGTAGTGGGAGAAACGTTGATATACATAAGAAAACTACTACCTTAAGTGGTGGGAGTGATATTTGGAAAATTAAAGAACACTACATGAAAAAGTTATCAATATTTCAATACCAAAAGGTTTTGAGGAAAATATTAAGACACAAGAACATGAAAGTGTGACTACTGTAGTAGTACTTAGTCGTAGTGGGAGAATCATAACGAAGATTGATTAGTTTTGTATGTTTAAGAGGAGTTTCATGATAGAACTCCTGAAAAGAAGTAAACTTTGAAGGGTTTCATGATAGGGCCTCTGAAGATCTAATACAAAATCGATAAGTTACGATGAAGCACTACTAGATGAAGTTGCATAAGAAAACACTTAGTAAGATCCTTTTGATAAGAAATATAAAAGGAATATCTGTGAAAGTTGTAAATGCATTGTTAACAGTCTAAGTGGGAGATTGTTAGGGTATATACTATTAATCATGAGTATAGAAATAGTATTCTAACAATTTTCAAGATTAAATATCTTAGTGGGAGATTGTTACAGTATATACTATTAACCATGCATTTAGATATAGTACATTATAACAATCGTGATGGTTAAAAGTCTAAGTGGAGATTGTTGGAATACATACTATTAACCATGTGTTTAGATATAGTATTTATTATAGATTAATTATTTATTAATTTTTAATAGATCATATATTCATTTGTGGTGTCTATTTACTTATATAGTAGATGATTTAGTGTATAGAGTTTAAGCTTATACACAGAGGATTAAATCATCGGTTATTATAAGTATAAAAAAATGTGTTCACAATCTAAGATGGGAATTGGACATGCCATCGGTACGATTGTAGCACAACATTATATCTAGTTTATCTTGATTATGGGAATGGTATAGTTCCAACTTCTTGTGCTAGTGCACTTTGTATGTATTGAACGAGACCGAGTAGAGATAGTTGCTTTAGACTGACTGACAAAAGCATATTCTCTAAACTATTAAATGTACTTATATTCTTAATCCTGATATAACTATTATGATCTGTATATGTTAATTATTGTTTTGATTTATTAAAAGGTGAGATTCTAAGATGGGTCAATATACCTGGTAGATTGGATGATGATAATATATATATTGGTGAAATAATAAGTTAGTTGACAGAATCCATGTCTCGATATAAAGATTGATGATATGCCTTTTTGAGAAGCTTAAAAGTTTTCATCGTGTCAAACCTTGCAAGTGGATTTATGAATCCGGCATATGAAATAAGTTAAGCAGTGCTCTAAAGAAAATTGATCATTGAATTAAGTTCGTCAATAATTTAATTTATTGATTAGTATCTGTAATCTTAACATGGGGAATTACGTATGTGTTTAATGGGAAATTTTGAAATATAAATAGATTAGTGCAATTACGAATCTCTAGTGTAATGATTTGTAATTTATTATGGTAAGAATAATTCAAATTAATTCTTTTGAATTATTTCCATAATAGGAAGCCTCAGTAATTAATTTTGTGGTCCCTACCGTGCCTATATTTAACTAGACCTCAGAGTCTCTATTCTAAGGCAAGGGAGAAATATATCACTTTTTCTATTCTAATGAAAGGGAGAAGGACATGACTTTTTCTATTCTAAGGAAAGGGAGATGTACATGTGTTTTTCTATTCTTAGGAAAGACATGGTATTCCTTCTCCTTGGACTAGGAAAAAATCTCTATAAATAGGGATTCTTCTAACCCTTGAAAGGATATAACTTTTCTATAAAATACTTGCCCACCCAAGTAGTGAGAGAGTTCGGAAGTTAACTTGGGATCACTGTAGAAGACCGCAGAACTGTGGTCCAATTTGTGGACTAGTTTGTGGATTTTCTTGAAGGTTCTAGCTTGTCAACTAGCTTGTGGATTCACTTGAAGGTATCTGCTCACGCTTCAAGAGGTAATTTTGAAATTAAATTCAGAAAGTTTATATGCTCTTACATGATTGTACTTGTTCTAGCATAAATAATGTGTTGTCTATTATTCATGTAAGTTGTATGATTTTGGTATGCTTCCGCTGTGTATATATTTTTCCAAAAACAACATCTTATCATTCTGCCCGTACAACAATTTCAATTGTACCATGACATTTTCAAGATTATAAGCGAGGAGAGATCATGCAGCCAGGACTTGAAACTTAAGAAAAGCATGGAGGAACATACAAAAGGCTATCTGATGTAGATTATCAGGATAAATTAAGAAGATGACTTTGTTTTCGCTGTGATGAAAAATATGGCCCAATCACCGGTGCAATTCAAAACAGTTAAATCTGCTTATTGTAGAACCAAGAGGACAACGAAGATGGAGACATAGAAGAGCATTAAGATGAAATAATAAATGCAAGGATGGATCAGTTAAATGTTCAACAACAACCAGAGTCTCAAAAGTTAATGGAATTGTCTTTGTACTCTATTGCAGGATTTACCACAAAGAAGTCCTTGAAGGTATGGGGAACAATATTAGAGAAAAAGGTTATTGTGTTGATTGATAGGGGAGCCTCGACAAGTTTTTTCTCTCACAATGTAGCTGAAGAATTAGGGTTCAAGCAAATAGAAACTAAGTTGTTTGTGGTGGAAGTAGGGAATGGACAACAAGTAGGGAATGGACAACAAGTAAAAAGTAGGGGAAGTTGTAAAGCAGTGTAATTGTGGATTGACAAATTGTACATAACACAAGATTATTTCCTTTTTAATTTGGGAAGTGTCGATGTAGTGTTGGGATTAGAGTGGCTGGATACTTTGGGGGATATTCAAGCTAATTGCAAAATGTTGACGTTGAAATTTGAAATAGGAGGGCAAACACAAGTTGTTCGAGGAGACCCCTCATTGTCCAATCAGTGGCTTCACTCAAAAATCCATTTAAAGCCTTGGAATAAAGATGGAGAAGGGTATTATGTTGACCTCAATGAGTTAACAGCAAGGGAAGAACAAGAGAATATGAATTTGCAAAAGTTACTAGAAGAATTTGGAACGTTATTTGAGGACCTAAAGGGGCTGCCACCAAAAAGGAGTCATGATCATGCTATCCGACTTAACGAGGGATCAAATCCACCCAATATATGTCCATATTGTTACCCTCATTATCAAAAAAAAATGAGATTGAGCGAATCATCCAGGAAATGCTTGTAGCTGGTATTATTCAACCAAGTACAAGTCCTTTCTCCAGTCCAGTGTTTCTAGTTCGTAAAAAAGATGGTAGTTGGCAATTTTGTGTGGATTATTGGGCCCTTAATAAGATCACTGTTCCAGATAAATTCCCAATTCCAGCAATTGATGAATTACTGGATGAGCTTGGGGGTGCCACTGTTTTTTTCAAAATTGGATCTAAGATCGGGATACCATCAAATTCGAGTTTGCAAGGAGGATGTAGCAAAGCCAGCATTTCGCACACATGAAGGCCATTATGAGTTTTTGGTCATGCCATTTGGGTTGTCAAACACTCCATCTACTTTTCAAGCCTTGATGAATGAGATATTTTAGCCCTACTTACGTAAGTTTGTATTGGTCTTTTTTGATGACATATTAGTTTATAGTGCAGCTTTTCCTACTCACTTGGGTCATTTGCAAGAGGTGCTACAAATTTTAAAACATCATAACCTGGTTGTCAATCGAAAAAATGTCATTTTGGTCAACAAAAACATGAGTATTTGGGACATATTATTTCCGCAAGTGGAGTCTCAGCAGATCCTGCTAAAATAACAAGCATGGTTAGCCCGACCACTCACACAATTGCTCATGCTTTTCATTTTAATAAAGAAGCTCAGTTAGCTTTTTGAGTCTCTTAAGGAGGCTATGGTTACTTTGCCGGTTTTGGCACTACCAAATTTTAACAATGTGTTTGTGGTTGAGACATATGCTTCAGGATTAGGGATTAGAGTTGTCCTAATGCAAGAAGGACATCCCATCGCTTTCTTAGTCAAGGATTTTCTGCTCATACTCAATCTAAACCAGTATATGAGAGGGAGTTAATGGCCATTGTTTTTGTTGTACAAAAGTGGCGTCATTACCTGATTGGTAAGCATTTCATTATACAAACAGATCAATGAAGTCTCCAATTTCTCATGGGGCAACATGTTATGGCAGAGGAGAAACAAAAATGGATTACCAAGTTGATGGGGTTTGATTTTTTGATTCAATATCGACCAGGTTGTGAAAATAAAGCAGCTGATACCTTGTCTGGCTAATTTCATTTCATGGCTTTTCTGTTCTACACAATATTACATTAGATGATCTTTCCACAAAAATTCAAAAGGATGATCAACTCTGTAAATTGACTCAAGAGTTGCTTCAAAATCTGGCTTCACAACCGAATTATGTTCTAAAGAATGGCTGCTTATTTTTCAAAAGTCGGCAGGTGATTCCCAATTCTTCATTACACATTCCTATGCTCCTTAGGGAATTTCACTCTTCACCTACTGGTAGACACTCGGGTTTTTTCCGTACATACAAGTGCATTTCACAAGTGTTGTATTGGAATGGAATCAAAAGGGATGTACAGAACTTTGTGGCTAGTTGTGAAGTTTGCAAGCAAAACAAGTATGAAGCCCTAAGTCCCGCTGGCTTGCTGCAACCATTACCTATTCCTACTCAAGTTTGAAATGATATTGCTATGGATTTCATCAGCGGGTTACCAAAAGCAATGGGACATGATACTATACTTGTTGTGGTGGACCATTTCACTAAATATTGTCATTTCCTCCTCTTATCTCCTACCTATACAACAAAGAGTGTTGCTGAGTTATTTGTTCGTGAGATTGTACGTTTGCATGGTTTTCCCAAAACAATTGTGTCTGATCGTGATCAGATCTTTGTCAGCCAATTTTGGCAATAATTTTTCAAGTTGTCCGGTACTAGCCTCAAATTGAGCTCCGGTTATCACCCTCAAACAGATGGTCAAACTGAGGTTGTCAACTGCTCTTTGGAAAATTATTTACGTTGCTTTTCAGGACCACATCCAAAACAATGGCCAAGATGGATTCAGTGGGCTGAATTTTTGCTCAATACCACTTACCATGGTTCCGCCAAGATGACCCCATTTAGAGATTTATATGGGCAAGATCCTCCCTCCTTGTTGCGGTTTAAGAGGTCAACCAACAACTTATGGCTCGCAACACTATTTTAGATAAACTCAAAGCTAATCTGATTCATGCTCAAGCTCAAATGAAAGTTAATTATGGATTATGTCGTATATTGACTAACCCTTATGTTATGCTCTTATGGTGTTATGCTATCTAACATATTCAGTACATTTTATACTAACGCATACTTTGCCTACATTCAAATCAAATGTAGGGTTTGGAGATTGATTTCCATTCTTGAGGCTAAGTTTCTAAGGAGCAAAGGAGTTGAAGATTTGGTGAGTCCTCATAGCCTCGAGGACAAAACCCACTATTTTGCTTTATGTCTTTTATATTCATGTTGAGACTATTGTATGGGCTATGTCCCAAGAGTTTTTATTCTAAAGTTGTATTAGATGGTTTGAGACAAAAGTATAGTAAAGACTTCCACTTGCTTTTATGAAAAGACTTCGATTGTATGGATAAAGTTTTAAAATTTCCGTACTTTTCAATTAGCTTATGTTATGATATGCTAAGGGCTTGTATGAGACCTCATCGGGGTCAAGTACGCCATGTTACATCTAGGGTGTACCCCTGGGTCGTGACAAACTTGGTAATCAGAGCATAAGGTTTAGAATGGTTCTAGGATTGTCTCAAACTATATCTAGTAGAGTCTTGTTCATAAATGTGAAGCGCACCACATTTATGAATAGGAGGCTATTGGATGTTTATGAAATGTCACTTCTTCATTCTCTAAGTCGTGCCATAGAGTTTGGCTCTAGTAGGTCCTTCTTCTAACATGTGCCCTATGGTTTTTTATGGGTATGGCTAATACAGGGGAAAATGCTAGGAGAGATGAGGAAGGCAGTGTGGAGCAAGAGGTTCCTCTCCAAGCTCCTCCCCAAGCTCCTCCTCAAGCTACAAATGATCTTCTAGTTGAGAATGTCACTCTTGCGGAGTTTGGATCTTCTATGCAATTGTTGGCTCAAGCCTTAACGGCGCAAGCCTATGGAGAAGTTGTAGCTCTGGCAAACCCAATAAGGGAGATGGCTGCTTCTAGAGTGAGAGAGTTTTTGAGGATGAACCCTCCGGAGTATAGTGGCTCCAAAGTGGAAGAGGATCTAAATGGGTTCATAGAGGAGGTTTATAAAACACTTGCTATCACGGGGGTAACTTCGATAGAGAAAGCGGAGCTAGCCGCTTACCAATTGAAAGATGTTGCCCAAATTTGGTATGTACAATGGAAAGATGGTAGGCCGGTAGAAGAGGGTCCCATAGATGGGAGGTGTTTAAGAAGGCATTTCTTGATAAGTTCTTTCCCGGAGAGTTGAGGGAAGCTAAGGTGGAAGAGTTTATCAACCTTAAGCAAGGTAGTATGAGTGTTAAGGAGTATTCATTTATTCTATATTCTAAGTATGCTCCATCTATGGTAGCGAGTTTGAGGGATATGATGAGTAGGTATGTGACGGGTGTGTCCAAAGTGGTAGCAAAAGAATGTCGTATGACAATGCTCCATGATGATATGGATATCTCACGTCTTATGGTGTATGCTCAACAAATGGAGGAAGATAAACTTGAAGAGGAAAAATCTAGGGAGAAAAAGAGGCCTAGGATGGATAATGATAAATCCTTTCATGATGGGTCCGATGGACATGGTCTCTCTAGGAATCGACAAAAGTTTTTCGGACATGGCTCTTATAATGCTCCTAAGTATAAGGATAAGAGGGTGTCTAACCCTAAGCCACTCGGAATTTCTAATGAGTCTCTATGGTCCCCTTGTGCTAGGTGTTGTAAGAGACATGAGGGTAGGTGTTTGGCCGGTAGAGAAGGTTGCTTTAGTTGTGGTGAGAGTGGCCACAAGATGAAAGATTGTCCAAAGGCAAAGGCTACAAAAAGATAGGGTAAGCAAGTTGCCACTAATGGTATAGATCCGGAGCCTCAAAAGAAGAATAGATTTTATGCTCTCCAATCTAGAGAAGATCAAGAGTGACCTCCTTATGTTGCTACCGGTATGTGTTTTATCCTTTAGTAAATTCCGGATTTCTTGCCTCTTTGTGACTTGATATGTTGTACTTTGATGTTGTTTTAGTATGAATGAGCTTCATTGTGCTTTTATGTGATAGATGATGTTTAGAAGAGTTTGTATAGGCTTACTCCCAAGGGGGAGATAGTGTGCCTATCTAGCAAGGTTATTGTGTGTTTATGTGTTGCCTTGATTTCTTTATATGTATGTTCATGAAAGAGCTTAGGTCTTGAGAGAAATGACTTATATGCATCGTTTTTCCTCATGTTGTAGTGCATTTGAGTAGAGTTGCATATAGACTTCATGAGATAAATTAATGAGCACGCCTTAGTTTGGAGTTGAAAGATTCCTCCTTGAAAAAAACTGCTTTTTGAGAATAAATTGCATTTAGGCTCCATGAGAGTATGATTGAGCATGTTTTAGCTAGGAGATGTTAGTTCCTCCTTGAATATGAGTAGATATAGAATTTCCTGCATTTTGGGTTCCTACTCCCATGTGTTGCATTGAATATGTTTAGCTTGAAATTGAAGTTTTCTTCCTTGGTTGTGTGCATTTAGATAACTCATGGTTATAATTATGCACCAGGTTCCGAACTTATATGTTTGTCTTATAGAATTTATTATAAACTAATG